>CM042397.1:23095388-23287888 GCA_023634145.1 Thymallus thymallus
ACAGTAGGCCTATCTTGTATCATTCACAGTAGGCCTATTTCTATTGTTCCAGTGTATCTTGTATCATTCACAGTAGACCTATTTCTATTGTTCCAGTGTATCTTATATCATTCACAATAGGCCTATTTCTATTGTTCCAGTGTATCTTGTATCATTCACAGTAGACCTATTTCTATTGTTCCAGTGTATCTTATATCATTCGCAGTAGGCCTATTTCTATTGTTCCAGTGTATCTTGTATCATTCACAGTAGACCTATTTCTATTGTTCCAGTGTATCTTATATCATTCACAGTAGGCCTATTTCTATTGTTCCAGTGTATCTTATATCATTCACAGTAGGCCTATTTCTATTGTTCCAGTGTATCTTGTATCATTCACAGTAGGCCTATCTTGTATCATTCACAGTAGGCCTATTTCTATTGTTCCAGTGTATCTTGTATCATTCACAGTAGGCCTTCTTGTCATTCTGTCATTTGAGCAACAGGGACAGCCGATCAAAATTATCTAGCGCTAAATCCGGTGTAATGTATGAAATACAGTATGTGCACTTATGTGAAAAATGTCACATGCTCCCTGACACAACCTAATATGGACATTAAGACAACTGGCACCTAACAAGCTAAGTGCAGAATTTTGTCAAATGCAGTTTTAGTCAAATTAAAACGTTTGAATGAACATTCTGTAAATAATGAATGACCTTGTCATTAATTAATTAATGATTAATGATTAATGATTGAGATTCAGGTCAATCTCCCATAGAGTAAACTGGTTAAACTGGTGTCTGAACTAGTTCAATGACACGATTAAGAATTACGTAACGACAAGACATACATTTCGGAGGATTATAGCCCCCAGTACTACACCTATTCCCCAGGCGCTCTCATTTGTTGATTTCTGTAACCGTAAAAGCCTTGGTTTCATGCATGTTAACATTAGAAGCCTCCTCCCTAAGTTTGATTTATTCACAGCATTAGCACACTCCGCCAACCCGGATGTCCTAGCTGTGTCTGAATCCTGGCTTAGGAAGGCCACCAAAAATTCGGAAATTTCCATCCCCAACTACAACATTTCCCGTCAAGATAGAACTTCCAAAGGAGGTGGAGTTGCAATCTGCTGCAGAGATAACCTGCAGAGTTCTGTCATACTGTCCAGGTCTGTGCCCAAACAGTTTGAGCTTCTACTTTTAAAAATCCACCTATCCAGAAATAAGTCTCTCACTGTTGCCGCCTGTTACAGACCCCCCTCAGCCCCCAGCTGTGCCCTGGACTCCATATGTGAATCGATTGCCCGCCATCTATCTTCAGAGTTTGTACTGTTATGTGATTTAAACTGGGATATGCTTAACACCCCGGCTGTCTTTCAATCTAAGATAGATGCCCTCAATCTCACACAAATTATCAAGGAACCCACCAGGTACAACCCAAAATCCGTAAACATGGGTACCATTATTGATATCATCCTGATTAACTTGCCCTCCAAATACACCTCCTCTGTTTTCAACCAGGATCTCAGCGATCACTGCCTCATCGCCTGTGTTCGCAATGGGTCAGCGGCCAAACGACCACCCCTTATCACTGTCAAACGCTCCCTAAAACACTTTTGCGAGCAGGCCTTTCTATTCGATCTGGCCCAGGTATCCTGGAAGGATATTGACCTCATCCCGTCAGTAGAGGACGCCTGGTTGTTCTTTAAAAGTGCTTTCCTCACCATCCTAAATAAGCATGCCCCTTTCAAAAAACGTAGAACTAAGAATAGATATAGCCCTTGGTTCACCCCAGACTTGACTGCACTAGACCAACACAAAAACATCCTGTGGCGCACTGCATTAGCATCGAATAGCCCCCGCGATATGCAGCTATTCAGGGAAGTCAGGAACAAGTACACCCAGTCAGTTAGAAAAGCAAAGGCCAGCTTTTTCAAACAGAAATTTGCTTCCTGTAGTACTAACTCCAAAAAGTTCTGGGACACTGTAAAGTCCATGGAGAATAAGAGCACCTCCTCCCAGTTGCCCACTGCACTGAGGCTCGGAAACACTGTTACCACTGATAAATCCACGATTATTGAAAACTTCAATAAGCATTTTGCTACGGCTGGCCATGCTTTCCATCTGGCTACCCCTACCCCGGTCAACAGCTCTGCACCCCCGGCAGCTACTTGCCCAAGCCCCCCCCGCTTCTCCTTCACCCAAATCCTGACAGCTGATGTTCTGAAAGAGCTGCTAAGTCTGGACCCCTACAAATCTGCTGGGCTAGATAATCTGGACCCTCTCTTTCTAAAATTATCAGCCAAAATTGTTGCAACACCTATCACTAGCTTGTTCAACCTCTCTTTCGTATCGTCTGAGATCCCTAGAGATTGGAAAGCTGCCGCGGTCATCCCCCTCTTCAAAGGAGGAGACACTCTAGACCCAAACTGTTATAGACCAATATCCATCCTGCCCTGCCTTTCTAAAGTTTTCGAAAGCCAAGTTAACAAACAGATAACTGACCACTTCGAATCCCACCTTACCTTCTCTGCTATGCAATCTGGTTTCCGAGCTGGTCATGGGTGCACCTCAGCTACGCTCAAGGTACTGAACGATATCATAACCGCCATCGATAAAAGACAGTACTGTGCAGCCGTTTTCATCGACCTGGCCAAGGCTTTCGACTCTGTCAATCACCGCATTCTTATTGGCAGACTCAATAGCCTTGGTTTCTCAAGTGACTGCCTTGCCTGGTTCTCTAACTACTTTGCAGACAGAGTTCAGTGTGTCAAATCGGAGGGCCTATTGTCCGATCCTCTGGCAGTCTCTATGGGGGTGCCACAGGGTTCAATTCTTGGGCCAACCCTTTTCTCTATATACATCAACGATGTCGCTCTCGCTGCTGGTGACTCTCTGATCCATCTCTACGCAGATGACACCATTCTGTATACATCTGGCCCCTCTTTGGATACTGTGTTTACTAACCTTCAATCAAGCTTCAATGCCATACAACACTCCTTCCGTGGCCTACAACTGCTCTTAAACGCTAGTAAAACTAAGTGCATGCTTTTCTATCGAACGATGCCAGCACCCGCCCACCGGACTATCATCACTACTCTCGACGGATCCGAATTAGAATACGTGGACACCTACAAATACCTAGGCATCTGGTTAGACTATAAACTCAACTTCCAGACTCACATCAACCATCTCCAATCCAAAATTAAATCCAGAATTGGCTTCCTATTTCGCAACAGAGCCTCCTTCACTCATGCTGCCAAACATGCCCTTGTAAAACTGACTATCCTACCGATCCTTGATTTCGGCGATGTCATTTACAAACTAGCCTCCAACACTCTACTTAGCAAATTGGATGTAGTCTATCATAGTGCCATCCGTTTTGTCACCAAAGCCCCTTACACTACCCACCACTGCGACCTGTATGCTCTCGTTGGCTGGCCTTCACTATATATTCGTCGCCAAACCCACTGGCTCCAGGTCATCTATAAGTCTTTATTAGGTAAATCCCCGCCCTATCTCAGCTCACTGGTCACCATAGCAACACCCACCCGTAGCATGCGCTCCAGCAGGTATATCTCACTGGTCACCCCCAAAGCCAACACCTCCTTTGGCCGCCATTCCTTCCAGTTCGCTGCTGCCAATGACTGGAACGAATTGCAAAAATCATTGAAGCTAGAGGTTCCTATCTCCCTCAATAACTTTAAGCATCAGCTGTCAAAGCTGCTTATCGATCACTGCACCTGTATATAGCCCTTCTGTAAATAGCCCACACTACTACCTCATCCCCATATTTATTTTTGTTTATTTTTCACTAATCTTGCACTCCAGTATCTCTATTTGCACATCATAATTTGCACATCCTTCATTCCTGTGTTAATGATGATAATTCTGTAATTTATTTCTACTCTATAGTCTATTTATTGTCCTACCTCCCAACCTTACTGCATTTTTGCACTACATTTTGCACTCTGTTTATAGATTTTCTATTGTGTTTTTGACTGTTTGTTTAATGTGTAACTCTGTGTTGTTGTTTTGTTTGTTTTTTTTGTCGCACTGCTTTGCTTTGTCTTGGCCAGGTCGCAGTTGCAAATGAGAACTTGTTCTCAACTGACCTACCTGGTTAAATAAAGGTGAAAAAAAAAAAAAAAAAAAAAAAATTGATACTATATTGATAACTTATGTTGATACTACAGCTTTATAATCAACGTAAGCTAAATAATAACTAATACCGTTTCTTTTAAAGCTGCAATATGTCACTGTTTGGGCAAACAGACCAAATTCACCTAGAAATGTAAGTTGTAGATCTGTCATTCTCTTTAAAAGCAAGTCTAAGAAGCGGTAGATCTGTTCTGTGTGCTATTTCTTTGCTTCCCAGTCTTAAGTTTAGTTTTCGCTTCTTTTACTTTCGGTTTTGTACACCCGCTTCAAACAGCTGAAAATACTATATTTTTGGTTATGGAAAATATATTACACAGTGGTTTAGATAGTACAATGATTTTGTACATTATACTTGCTTGTTTTGTCACATAAACTGAAATCAGGCAAACTATTTGAATTTTAGCAACCAGGAAATGGCGGAGTGATTCCTGCATAGTGCATCTTTAATGTTTCAGTTATATATATTTTTTAAATATAGCCTAATGGGGTTAAAGTATTTGTGACTTGTATGTAGCATGTGTGTAGTAGGACTTTAAATTAGATTAAATATCTGATCCACGCCCACATACAAATCCATCCAATATTATGATAGTAATGAAAAAGATGTGAAGACGCTGTCTGCGAGACAAGTGATTTTTAACAACAATATGTCTAATTCTGGAGCTGTGGTGTACTGTAGTGCTTAAAATTCTAATTCAAACAAATTACAAATACAGTTGAAGTCGGAAGTTTACTTACACTTAGGTTGAAATCATTAAAACTCATGTTTCAACCACACCACAGATTTCATGTTAACAAACTATAGTTTTGGCAAGTCGGTTAGGACATCTACTTTGTGCATGACACAAGTAATTCTTCCAACAATTGTTTACAGACAGATTTTTTCACTTATAATTCATTATATCACAATTCAAGTGGATCAGAAGTTTACATACACTAAGTTAACTGTGCCTTTAAACAGCTTGGAGAATTCCAGAAAATGATGTTATGTCTTTAGAAGCTTCTGATAGGCTAATTGACATCATTTGAGTCAATTGGAGGTGTACCTGTGGATGTATTTCGAGGCCTACCTTCAAACTCAGTGCCACTTTGCTCGACATCATGGGAAAATCAAAAGAAATAAGCCATGACCTCAGAAAAATTGTAGACCTCCACAAGTCTGGTTCATCCTTGGGAGCAATTTCCAAACGCCTGAAAGTACCACGTTCATCTGTACAAACAATGGTACGCAAGTATAAACACCATGAGACCACGCAGCCGTCATACCGCTCAGGAAGGAGACGCGTTCTGTCTCCTAGAGATGAATGTACTTTGGTGCGAAAAGTGCAAACCAATCCCAGAACAACAGCAAAGGACCTTTTGAAGATGCTGGAGGAAACAGGTACAAAAGTATCTACAGTCACGTGAAAAAGTAAGTACACATCCTGGAAAGTGATCTTTTTTTTTTCTTTACATATTTGGACAGATGGGTATGTAATCTTCACTTCAACACTATTGACAGATACAGGTTACCCAATTTAACAAATCACACAAAGAAAAATAAAACTGAAAATGTTATGCAATTAAAATAAACAAAAATGCCTTTTCCTTATGGGGAAAAAGTTAGTACACCCCTACCTTTACCATCACATAAAATGGCTAAAATTAGAATTAGGTACCAAAACAAGTGCAAATGATTAGAAAACAGCCTTCCATAAAGATAAGAAAATTGGTCTGGTTTGGTCTTAACCATATGGGTGTGTGGTAACACATCCTTCAAAGGTCAAAAGACCTAGCCGAGGCCCCCAGAAGAAAGATTATTGATGCCTATGAGTCTGGGAGGGGTTACAAATCCATTTCCAAGCAATTCGAAATACATCGTTCCATTTCCAAGTAACTCGAAGTACATCATTCCACTGTTCGGCAAACCACCTGGGACAGGTCGTCCCACCAAATTCAGCCCAAGAGCTGACCGAAAGATGCTCATAGAAGTCTCTAAGAACCCCAGGGTAACATCAAGGGATCTACAGGCCTCTCTTGCCACAATCAATGTCAAAGTGAATGGGTACACTATCAGAAAGAGACTGCACAAACTTGGCCTACATAAGAGGTCAGGAAGGAAGAAGCCTCTGTTCTCAAAAAATAATATCAAGACACAAATTACTTTACCCTGGTGTTGTCTGGCAAAAGTCAGTTGTGTCTTGATATTCTTTTTTGAGAGCAGAGGCGTCTTCCTTCCTGACCTCCCATGTAGGCCAAGTTTGTGCAGTCTCTTTCTGACAGTGTACCCATGCTCTTCGAGACAAATATCATACATTTTGGAGAAATGTTCTCTGGTCTGATAGAATAGAACTGATAAAAATAGAACTGTTTGGCCATAATGACCATCGTTATGTTTGGAGGAAAAAGGGGGAGGCTTTCAAGCCGAAGAACACCATCCCAACCGTGAAGCATGGGGTTGGCAGCATCATGTTGTGGGGGTGCTTTGCTGCAGGAGGCACTGGTGCACTTCACAAAATAGATGGCATCATGAGGAAGGAAAATTATGTGGATATATTGAAGCAACATCTCAAGACATCAGTCAGGAAGTTAAAGCTTGGTCACAAATGGGTCTTCCAAATGGACAATGACCCCAAGCATACTTCCAAAGTTGTGGCAAAATGGCTTAAGGACAACAAAGTCAAGGTATTGGAGTGGCCATCACAAAGCCCTGACCTCAATCCTATAGAAAATGTATGGGCAGAACTGAAAAAGCATGTGCGAGCAAGGAGGCCTACAAACCTGACAGTTACACCAGTTCTGTCAGGAGGAATGGGCCAAAACTCACCCAACTTATTGTGGGAAGCTTGTGGAAGACTAACAGTAACGTTTGACCCAAGTTAAACAATTTAAAGGCAATGCTACCAAATACTAATTGAGTGTATGTAAACTTCTGACCCACTGGGAATATGATGAAAGAAATAAAAGCTGAAATAAATAATTGCCTCTACTATTATTCTGACATTTCACATTCTTAAAATAAAGTGGTGATCCTAAATGTATTTTGCTAAAGTGTATGTAAACTTCCGACTTCAACTGTAGTTCATGAGCCAGGGGAGTCGGTTGGGCTCACTTGGGGTGATGTTTCATAGCGAAGGTCTATGTCCCTTTATGTGTGAGAGCAGTACAGCAATGGAAGCTTTCTCTGTGTTATCGCTCTCTTTCTTTCATTACATCATCCCATTCATTTTAACCTCTGACAATGTCAGTATACAATGCGTTATTGCTCACGTACACCCTTTAATATATATAATTGGAAAGTTTAGATCCAGTTATCCATCAGACACCTTTTTTTGGAATGTTCAGGTCAACAGAACATTGACCTAAAGTTTACATATCAGAATTAGTACCTGTATAAATTGCTTTAAAATGGAAACCCTGATACATTTTTAAGTTTGTTTGAAAAGTGGTTCTGAAAAGTTCATGACTGTCAGGTTCTGACTGTGGCTAGGTCTGGCTCCCTCGTGTGGGGGAGTTGGAAAGCCGCGGTTAGAGCTTGACAGTTCACTGGGTGTTGGTGGTGTGTGTTCATTTCTATCCCCAATTAGAGACAGCTGTCTCGTGTTGTCTCTAATTGGGGATTCTATTTAAGTTCCTTATGTTTGTCACCTGGATGTGGGTTCTTGTGTGTGTCTATGTAGGTGAATATTCACGCCAGTTCACGGTCTACCTCTCGTTTGTTTTGTGTAGTGGATTATAACAAAATAAAAGGAATCTCGCTCCACCAATGCTCTGCTTCTCGTCCCGTCTCTTCAATCCGTGACAATGACATTTCCTTTCAAATGATATACTGTATATTAGAACCAACTTTGAAAGCACCAGCTACAACTTGTGTAAAAAAATATTGCCCATATTTTGCCATTGACATTAGCATGTTGGAAGTGGGGCAGCTATGATCTTTCAAATTACATATGATTTAATTGTATATGTGAGCAATAACTTGTTGTATACTGACATAGTTTGTCATAGGGTAAAATCCCTATTGGAAAATGTATGGGGTGGAGGAATAAAAGAAAGAGTTCTCACTGCTATCACACATTTTCCAACTAAAACAGCAAATACTGATAATTTGGTTGTTGCCATGGTAGCAAGAGATTTTGCCCAG
This sequence comes from Thymallus thymallus, assembly GCA_023634145.1. Lineage (NCBI taxonomy): Eukaryota > Metazoa > Chordata > Actinopteri > Salmoniformes > Salmonidae > Thymallus > Thymallus thymallus. The sequence continues at coordinate 23,103,657 of CM042397.1, forward strand.
AACTGAAGGGGGTGAGGATTTTGATTCCACACTACAAAGCGAAAAGGAGCTTCATTGATTTAATAAGAAATAAATACAAATCTAGTTTATATGAATGAAAAATTGCAAGCTATTTTTTATATATATATTTATTGGGATAAATGTACAGTCGTGGTCAAAGGTTTTGAGAATGACACAAGTCTCCACAAAGTTTGCTTCCTCAGTGTTGATGATGGCAATTTGCATATACTCCAGAATGTCATGAAGAGTGATCAGATGAATTGCAATTAATTGCAAAGTCCCTCTTTGCCATGAAAATTAACTTAATCCCTAAAAAACATTTCCACTGCATTTCAGCCCTGCCACAAAAGGACCAGCTGCCATCATGTCAGTGATTGTCTCGTTAACACAGGTGATAGTGTTGACGAGGACAAGGCTGGAGATCACTCTGTCATGCTGATTGAGTCAGAATAACAGACTGGAAGCTTTAAAAGGAGGGGGGTGCTTGAAATCATTGTTCTTCCTCTGTCAACCATGGTTACCTGCAAGGAAACACGTGCCGTCATCATTGCTTTGCACAAAAAGGGCTTCACAGGCAAGGATATTGCTGCTGGTAAGATTGCACCTAAATCAACCATTTATCGGATCATCAAGAACTTCAAGGAGAGAGGTTCAATTGTTGTGAAGAAGGCATCAGGGCGCCCAAGAAAGTCCAGCAAGCGCCAGGACCGTCGCCTAAATTTGATTCAGATGCGGGATCGAGACACCACCAGTGCAGAGCTTGCTCAGGAATGGCAGCAGGCAGGTGTGAGTGCATCTGCACGCACAGTGAGGCGAAGACTTTTGGAGGATGGCCTGGTGTCAAGAAGGGCAGCAAAGAAGCCACTTCTCTCCAGAAAAAACATCAGGGACAGACTGATATTCTGCAAAAGGTACAGGGATTGGACTGCTGAGGACTGGGGTAGAGTCCTTTTCTCTGATGAATCCCCTTTACGATTGTTTTGGCCATCCGGAAAACACCTTGTCTGGAGAAGACAAGGTGAGTGCTACCATCAGTCCTGTGTCATGCCAACAGTAAAGCATCCTCAGACCATTCATGTGTGGGGTTGCTTCTCAGCCAAGGGAGTGGGCTCACTCACAATTTTGCCTAAGAACACAGCCATGAATAAAGAATGGTACCAACACATCCTCCGAGAGCAACTTCTCCCAACCATCCAAGAACAGTTTGGTGACGACCAGTACCTTTTCCAGCATGATGGAGCACCTTGCCATAAGGCAAAAGTGATAACTAAGTGGCTCGGGGAACAAAACATCGACATTTTGGGTCCATGGCCAGGAAACTCCCCAGACCTTAATCCCATTGATAACTTGTGGTCGATCCTCAAGAGGCGGGTGGACAAACAAAAACCCACAACTTCTGACAAACTCCAAGCATTGATTATGCAAGAATGGCCTGCCATCAGTCAGGATGTGGCCCAGAAGTTAATTGACAGCATGCCAGGGCGGATTGCAGAGGTCTTGAAAAAGAAGGGTCAACACTGCAAATATTGACTCTTTGCATAAACTGAATGTCATTGTCAATGAAAGCCTTTGACACTTATGGAATACTTGTAATTATACTTCAGTGTACCATAGTAACTACTGACATAAAGATCTAAGAACACTGAAGCAGCAAACTTTGTGGAGACCAATACTTGTGTCATTCTCAAAACATTTGACCACGACTGTACCTGCAAATAGCCTAAAAGCTTCAACCATAAAGTGCCTTCAGAAAGTATTCACACCCCTTGACTTTTCCCAAATGTTGTAGTGTTACAGCCTGAATTTAAAATGGATTAAATTGAGATTATGTGTCACTGATCTACACACAATACCCCATAATGTCAAAGTATAAATATATTTTTGGAAATGTTTATAAATTAATAAACAATGAAAAGCTGAAATGTCTTGAGTTAATAAGTATTCAACCCCTTTGTCATGGCTAGCGTAATTAAGTTCAGGAGTAAAGATTTGCTTAACAAGTCACATAATAAGTTGCATTTTGTCCTGAATACAAAGTGTTATGTTTGGGGAAAATCCAATACAATGCATTACTGAGTACCACTCTACATATAAGCATAATGGTGACTACATCATGTTATGGGTATGCTTGCAATCGTTAAGGGCTGGGGAGTTTTCCAGGATAAAAAATAAAAGGAATGGAGCTAAACATAGGCACAATCCTAGAGGAAAACCTGGTTCAATCTGCTTCCACCAGACACCGGGAGATGAATTCACCTTTCAGCATGACAATAACCAAAAACACAAGGCCAAATCTACACTGGAGTTGCTTAATAAGAAGACAGTGAATGTTCCTGAGTGTCCGAGTTACAGTTTTGACTTAAATCTACTTGAAAATCTATGGCAAGACCTGAAAATGGTGGGCTAGCAAAGATCAACAACCAATTTGACAGAGCTTGAAGAATTTGAAAAGAATAATGGGCAAATGTTGCACAATCCAGGTGTGGAAAACTCTTAGAGACTTACCCGGTGGCAGGTAGCCTAGCGGTTAGAGTGTTGGGCCGATGTGTCCTTGAGCAAGGCACTTAAACCGAATTTGCTCCAGGGTCTGACCCTGTAGGTAGGCTGTCATTGTAAATAAGAATTTGTTCTTAACTTACTTGCCTAGTTAAATAAAGGTTAAATAAAAATAAATAAATAAACACATTTATCCAGAAAGACTCAGTTGTAATTGCTGCCAAAGGTCCTTCTACAAAGTATTGACTCAGGGGTGTGAATACTTATGTAAATTTCATTATTTTCAAACATTTCTAAAAACATGATTGTACTTTGTCTTTATGGGGTATTGTGTGTAGATGGGTGAGGGAAAAAAAACAATTTAATATATTTTGAATTTAGGCTGTAACACAACAAAATGTAGAATAAGTCAAGGGTATAAATACTTTCTGAAAGCACTGTATTACATTTTTCATTTTTATTTGAGAAAAAAAAACAGAATTATTAAAGGCAATTCTCTCTTTCTCTCTGTAGGAAGTGTGCCAGTTAAGAAATGTGTCAATTCTAGTTCAGGGTTGTGTGGCGATGGCAATTAAGATACACTTCTCACATGGTCTATCTGTCCAGACACCTTTGGTCTAGAACTGGGTGAGCTGAAGCAAAGCTCCTCTCTTCCAGACAGTCCCATATGTTGATACCTATTGAAAAGGATATACTGTATGATACCGGCCTTACTTGAATGGCATAATCCATGTAGGTTTTCTGTCCTATTTATCAATGTTACAAACTACACACAGTTCCTCTTCTTCATTAGTTTTATGCGGCAGGTAGGGCCTACACTCCGTCTTCCAGAAAAAAGATTCCACTAAAGAGCCACAGTGGCATAATGTATTTTTTCGACAAGATTCCAGGCTTATAATTGACTAGTGCCATATAAATTTGTGTATAGAATTATGGATATCAAGAGTATAAATTGGTTGACTACACTAGATCAATGTCGGCAGATGAGTTAGAGACAACTGCGACCGCTTTCAAACGTTAGCTTGATTTTATCTCGATTTTTTTCAAACTTATGGGCGATTCACGATATAGAGTACCAGTCAAAAGTTTGGACACATACTCATTCAAGGGTTTTTCTTTATTTTTACTATTTTCTACATTGTAGAAAAATAGTGAAGACATCAAAACTATGAAATAACACATATGGAATCATATAGTAAAGACAAAAGCGTTAAACTAATAAATAGCCACCCTTTGCCTTGAAGCTTTGCACTCTTGGCATTCTCTCAGCAAGCATCGTGAGGTAGTCACCTGGAATGCATTTCAATTAACAGGTATGCCTTCAAAAGTTAATTTGTGGAATTTCTTTCCTTCTTAATGAGTTTGAGCCAATCAGTTGTATTGTGACAAGATAGCCCTATTTGGTAAAAGACCAAGTCCATACTATGGCAAGAACAGCTCAAATAAGCATAGAGAAACGACAGTCCATCATTACTTTAAGACATGAAGGTCAGTCAATACGGAACATTTCAAGAACTTTTTGCGGTTGCAAAAACCCTCAAGCGCTATGATGAAACTGGGTCTCATGAGGACCGCCACAGGAACGGAAGACCCAGAGTTACCTCTGCTGCAGAGGATAAGTTCATTAGAGTTACCAGCCTAAGAAATTGCAGACAAATAAATGCTTCACAGAGTTAAAGTAAAAGACACATCTCAACATCAATTGTTCAGAGGAGACTGTGTGAATCAGGCCTTAATGGTCGAATTGCTGCAAAGAAGCCACTACTAAAGGACACCAATAAGAAGAAGAGACTTGCTTGGGCCAACAAACACGAGCAATGGACATTAGACCGGTGGAAATCTGTCCTTTGGTCTGGAGTCCAAATATGAGATTTCTGGTTCCAACCGCCGTGTCTTTGTGAGATGCGGTGTGGGTGAATGGATGATCTCTGCATGTGTATTTCCCGCCGCAAAGCATGGAGGAGGTGTTATGGTGTGGGGGTGCTTTGCTGGTGACACTGTCTGTGATTTATTTAGATTTCAAGGCACTTAACCAGCATAGCTACTAGTGCATTGTAAAGCGATACGCCATCCTATCTGGTTTGGGCTTAGTGGGACTATCATTTGTTTTTCAACAGGACAATGACCCAACACACCTCCAAGAAGGAGATTGATGGAGTGCTGCATCAAATTACCTGGCCTCCACAATCCCCCGACCTCAACCCAATTGAGATGGTTTGGGATGAGTCGGACCGCAAAGTGAAGGAAAAGCAGCCAACAAATGCTCAGCCTATGTTGGAAAAGCATTCCAGATGAAGATGGTTGAGAGAATGCCAAGAGTGTGCAAAGCTGTATCAAGGCAATGGGTGGCTACTTTGAAGAATCAAAATATATTTTTCTTTGTTTGACCATTTTTTTGGTTACTATGTTATTCCATATGTTTTCTCTAAATAATCTTTGTTGTACAATTAAAGGTCAAATACACTGAATTGAAAACAGTCAGCAATAATCTAATGAATGCAGAGCTTGTGAAATTATACCTAGGTTTAATATATGCCTTCCACAACCATAAAACCCACTAATAATTTAATTAACCAGAACCATGCATAATGCGCATTCACTAATAATGTAGCAGGCATTATAGACCATTGACACTGGTCTCATAAACAATCCCTAAAGCAAAAGCCCACGTGCTAGTAGCCAGCTAATATTTATATTTAAAGTTTAGGCAAATTGGATCTAGTTATAACCACAAGCTCTGAATTCAGGTAACAAGGCAAAACTGTTTAATTGTTATGAACACAACCTTCTGTCCGTCTCCAACTGTTTGAACAGCATGCTAGCCTGTCCAGTTTGTTCAGATGTTAAAAGTGGCCTACCTTATTTCTCAGAATGAGAATGAGTTTCCAATTCCTTATACAGTTGTTTTATGCTTATTTGACATTTATAAAACACAGACTGAACAACTAGTATAAAATGTTTTATTTGAGTAAAATGCTGCTAGCGATACGTGGTACCGTAATGCGCGCGCGACAAAATGATCATTCACTTTCCAGAATGAATGTTCATTGGTATATCCGTTGTAGTAGTGTCTGCTCTGCTCGACATTTGAGAAGTTGAAACATAAACACGGTATGGTAAAGGTTAACTTCTCCTCTTTTACATTAAAATAATGTATCCATGTGTTTCGGTGAACCAAACCTCAAATGCAAATAGCGAGTTGAAACAGTTTGTCAGAGAGGAAGAAGTGATCTTTCATCTTTGTTGTCGTGAGTAGTAAGGAGGAGCTTGGGAGAAAGATGCGAAGCGAGAGGTTTCACTCTCGCCTAAATCTGTCCAAAATAAACCCAATGCGTTTATTTTTTACCTAGGCTTGTCGCCTGCCTCCCTCCGTTGGGACATCGACTCCCATTGTTAGGGCGGAGACCTGAGCATCTCGTCATTATATACTGATCTCTGGTGTAAATGGGAAGGCGCTCAACAACAAGACGAGACTTAAAAGACATGAGACCAATCGGACATAAACGCTAATAAAAACGAAAGATACAGGAATTTGGAATATCGCGCAAAAACATAAATTCGAATTAATCCAATATATCCCCCAGCCCTAGGTCAGGTCCTTATTGTTTTCTATTTAACTAGGCAAGTCAGTTAAGAACAAATTCTTACTTACAATGACGGTCTACCTACAAGTGCCTTGCCCAAGGACACATCGACAGGTTTTTCACCTTGTCGGCTCAGATATTCGAACCAGCGACCTTTCGGTAACTGGCTCAACGCTCTAACCGCTGGGCTACCTAAACGGTATGTTCTTCACAGTGTATGCATGCAATGTACTCAATGCAGCACAGCACAGAGGGCTTTAACATAACACACAATCTCTATCCCCTGAATATGCACATTGTATCCAGAAAAGAAAACATGCAATATACACACAAAAACAGTTCATGTAGAATGCATACTATATATTTGTCTGTCCATGTACTGCCTATAAGTAAAGTCAAACCCCATCCAAGTAAATCAGTGGTAATTTCTTAACCCCTGTATAATCCAGTTATCCAAGTATTACTGTAAGTAGGCATACAGAAGAGGCTGGGCCTGTTGGTTTCAAAAGATTTACATATTGACCTAGTAATACTAACACCATGATTTGACTTTCTGTTATTTTTCAAGTTAAATGTCAGTGTTTATGGAAAAATGGTTGTCAACAGTTAATTGTCTTTTAACTGTCTGTCAGACAGGTCATCACTAAGACATCTCTAATCACATCAACTCTACTTAAAGAGCCTCTTGAGCTGTAGACTTATTCAATTTCTATTCTAGATATTTCGTCGACATTGATTTAATCTGTGCACAGACAAAGTGAAAGACTAAATGGTGTCTTCACAATATATCAACAGAAAATGCAATATTCTGTCTATCCAATGTTCTGTATGTAGTTACAGGATACTAGCTGTTTTTACCACAGATCAATAATTAAACATAGAATCAAGATCTCTCTAAAGGGGCCAAGGAATGACCTAGTCCTAGTCTCATCAACCCAGATACTGTCTGAGAGGCTTATCCATATCCTGAGCGGCGCAGCAGTCTAAGGCACTGCATCTTAGTGTTAGAGGAGTCACTGCAGACAGTGGTTCCATCCTGGGCTGTATCACAACCGTCCCATAGAGCAGTGCATGATTGGCCCAGCGTCGTCTGGGTTGGGGGGGCTGGGGTAGGCTGTCATTGTAAATAAGAATTTGTTCTTAGCTGACTTGACTAGTTCAACGAAAACAAAATATCCATGCTTCTGAGTCAAAATTAGATCCAAATTATATGAAATATCTCTTATGAGACACTGGACCTCAAAGGGGATATTGTCAACTTTGCTACCAATTCATTCAGTACTGGCCTCCATTATCAAGTATGTACATTCACATTTTTGTCATTTAGCAGACACTCTTATTCAGAGTGACTTACAGTTAGTGCATACATGTTCATACTGGTCCCCCATGGGAACCAAACCCACAACCCTGGCGTTGCAAGCACCATGCTCTACCATCTGAGCTACACAGGACTAGACTGCACTTGGTCTGTCCTGTACCAACAGGTCCTAAACCTCTAATCCAGAATGTCCCCATTTAACTGTGGGTCCATATTTGGCCACTTCAGCATGCCAGACCTCAAGGTTAACTTCTTTGCACGTCAGAGCTCTGTGGTTAGACTGTTGCCTCCTGTGACGATGTGGGTTTTGCCAAAACCGTCACATTTTATATTGTACTCATTTAGCAGACACTCTTATCCAGAGCGACTTAGTTTAGTGCATTCATCTTAAGATAGCTAGGTGAGATAACCACACATCACAGTCGTCGTAAGTACGTTTCCCCATTACCTTCTAATTATTCCCCATGGACATTAACATTTTTACCACATATTCAACAAGGAAATGTAAAATACAACACTCCACCCTCTCCCCATACAGAGGTTTCAATTCATGCTGCACTTTATTACTAATAAAATAGCACAGGGAAGACATTTGATGGTGTTTTGATGGTGTGTAATGATCTTGAGATGTAGTGCTACACTTAAATTGTACTGTATAGAGTAAATAATGATTTGGGAATTATCTACTGTTACAGTTTGTATTTGCTCTAAAATGAATATCAGAACTATGTGCTTACAGTTAGCTCTGAAACATTCATAGAAATCCCTTATTGTTTGAATGTTCTTGATACAGTAAGATGCTGCGTGGTGATTGGATATATAGCTGAAAGTATTCCACTCTCTGTATGTAGTCACATAATAGAAAAGGTGATCTTACACAATGCATATTCACAGTACTTCCTCAATGTTCTGACGTATATACGGAATACTGACGGACATGACGACTTGGTTTACAGTTAAATTGGAAAAATGTGTAGCCAATTATGAGTAATGGGATCGATCCATTATTCATTTTGCTCCACTCAAACAAAATTCATTCTGAAAAATGTTAGTATTTTTTTGCTATTGGGTTCAATGTTTGTTTTGCTCAGAAATGTTTTGATGGTATTTCTGATTTGAAAAACATTTTCAATTAAAATTAACAATGAAAGTTTTGAAGATTGTGCTTAAATGTGTTGGTTTATTTTACAGCATAATTATATTATTAATTTAATGAATATTATAATAATTACATTATTATAACTACCTCTCTCTGGCAACTCGGATTGAAGTCCCTGATACCACGGTCCACGTAACAAGCAATTCTATTGATTGATTTAAAATAAGTACAAAAATAGACACTGTTCCCTAATACATTTCTAGTAAATTACAGGTAGACCTATATACCGGGTGTTCCCTAATATACATTTCTAGTAAATTACAGGTAGACCTATATACCGGCTGTTCCTTAATACATTTCTAGTAAATTACAGGTAGACCTATATACTGGGTGTTCCTTAATACATTTCTAGTAAATTACAGGTAGACCTATATACCGGGTGTTCCCTAATACATTTCTAGTAAATTACAGGTAGACCTATATACCGGGTGTTCCTTAATACATTTCTAGTAAATTACAGGTAGACCTATATACCAGGTGTAACACGACTGTTAAAGAATGCCACCTGCAGAAATACACTAAAAACAGACACGCTGATTATCACCAAGTATATTGCATAACTTAAGTAGATTGACCCCTAACCTACATGATAAGTCAGGAAATGTTCTTTATTTTTCAGGTGTGTGAGTTCTTTTTTTTATTTCACCAGAGCTATCTGTGTATCTTAGGTAAAATATCCCACTCAAGCATCAAAATAGTTGTCAGTAGAAGATAGTGGTCTAAGCGTACCACCTGATCACAAAGATAAAGGAACATCATGAGTGACAACAGTCTTTAAAGACCAATCACAGTGACAACACAGTCTTTAAAGACCAATCACAGTGACAACAAATACTCTTTAAAGACCCATCACATGGACCAGGAACGTAACGACATACAGTCAATGTCGGCTCCTTTGACAAGATTGACACAGGCGTGCCAAGGCTTAATTGGATAAGTTGGTAAAAAAAAGACCAAATTGACCTGAATCACTGATGTCCCCACCCCCTCTGATGTCCAGGAATGGAGGTGGGGGGAGGGTGGTGAAGGAGCTGGCTGACCTTTTTGGAGACCATGTGACTGGAAACCAGGAGACTGCAGGATTAAGAGCCAGGGGTATTTAAACGACGGCGGATTCCCTGTATTCATTTAGCTCTTGGACTGACATGCAGCAGTAGCTCTCAGGAGAGAGAGAAGCTCATTGGAACATTTGTGAAATTAGGTGAGGCAGAGACTTTTTATTTGTTTTTATTTAACCCTTATTTTCCAGGTAAATTGACTGAACACATTCTCATTTACAGCAACAACCTGGGGAATAGTTACAGGGGGAGGAGACTACTTATTGCTACTGTTCTATATTATTCCTTAGAAATAATACATTATTATTACTTATTGCTAATACAGATGAATACATTAGTGTTACAGTATAAGTACAAACAACTTGTAAAGGAGGTATAAAGGAAAAGTTCAGAGTATCAAGCAGGAAATCTAAGATTGTGATTGATTGACTCATGCAAATCTTATACCTGTAGCCATGATGCAGAATGTACATGCATTTGTAATTGTAGCTAACCTGCTCAATTGAGAATTATAGTATGATAGTGATGAGTGTGCATTAAGATTGGGAAGTGAAACAATGCATTATGGACAATATCACATGGAGGAATCCATTTGTGTGGTAGACAGAAGTCCACATAGCTACAAACATGTGCATCTTGACTCTAAATCATTGGCACATTAAGTGGTATGCTAGTGTTGATATTGGAATAGTGAGATGTAGAGGGTCCTGATAATTTTTTTAATAATAGTGCTGTGAAAACATTTGTGCCAATCAATTGATCAATTATGTGACTGTAGAAACAGTTGACCTGCAGAAATCAAATGCTGCTGCTTAGGGGGAAATTTCAAAACCGCAGTGCAACATCTAAAAAGTTGTAAAACAATGACAGGATTTTCAATGTGCATCCAAAACCTCCAGTGGAAGGCAGACATCTGAGAGAGCGCAGACACCAAATTCCTGGAGAGAGAGGCTAGACTCACCTGTTAGAAGCAGAGACTGAAATCACAGCAACAGATGCTTTTGCGCAGCTTTCCAGATCTCTATACACTCTGGATGGGCATTAGGCAGGAGCATTGGGAGTGCCAGACCTGTGATCTCATGCAGGTGCAGCATCTGTTGAGTTACATAACGTGTCCTGGTAAAGTGAGCTCCATCCACGTCATTATGTTAACAGGATTATGGAGCTTCCAGGTTCAGGTTCGGGGAAGGGGGTACTCAGGAGGCAGATTAGGAGGATACTGCTTAAACAGATGAAGGAGATCAGGAGCAAGGACAGAGTGTGGCCTCACCTGTTGTCCAGTATAGTGTCTGAGCCACTAAATAGATTGGCAGGCCAGCCACTGCCGGTCTCAATACCATCATTAATTGACGTCCATCCCTTACTAAGCCATAAAGATCAAGCTTTTTTTTCTCTGTCGACATCAAAGGCCAATGAGATCTAAAATAAATCAGATTCACAGTAGTGAAAATATCATTTACAATAGTTTTAGTCATTTAGCAGACACTCTTATCCAGAGCGACTTACAGTTAGTTACATTTTTCGTACTGGTCCCCCGTGGGAATCGAACCCTGCAGCGCCATGCTCTACCATCTGAGCTACACGGGACTATGCTTTTACAATGCTATGTGCATGTATAGGAGTTCAGTAAGGGATAGTCATTTCAATACTTTAATCAGGTCAAAATAATTGATCATTGTAAAATCAGACATCCAAAAAGAAGAAGTCCATGATAAGAAAGGAGAATTACATCTGCCAGCTTTAATACCCATCACTGCATTTTATACCAAAGGGTTGGCTGGACCTCATTAAAAACCCAAAGATTATTGCACTACTCTTTGTTTGTCTATAAAGCCCTTCTCCATAAACGTCCAATGTATTTGTCATCTCTGTTGAAGGTTAGAGTCCCTGATTCTAATATTAGGTCACATGCATGGTTAACTTTAATGACTACCTTGGTAAACACAGAGCTTGGTATATCTGCTTTTACATGTCTAGCGCCTAATGTTTGGAATAATATCCAGTCGGTACTCTGTTTGGATGCCTTAGTGCCTATGGGTCGGTTTGTTGTATTGGCTAAAGGCTTTTATTCTGATGAATGTGTTTGTTTTAACTAACTATGTATGTCTATTAATCTGTGATGCTCTGAATGTATGTGTGCCATTTGTTTGGTTGTGTTCCCAGGGCACACTAGTAAATGAGACCTAGGTCTCAATGTGTTTCCCCCGGGTTAAATAAATAAATAAAAGAAATGGCCAGGGTCAAGACAACGTACCAACCCAAATAGGAAAGACGTTTTGAAAAATATATTATATTTTCGTGATGTAAGCGATTGTGTGTGACACAGAGGACATTCCTGGGATTTAAGAAGGGCTGGGTTTTATATGGAATCAGAGATAATCTGTCTGTTTAGCCAAATCCCCCTAATCTATCCTGATTACCAGAAAGGTGGCTGGAGGGAGCCTGGCAGAGAGCTAGAGATTAGCAGAAAGACAGCAGTATAAACATTACACTCACAAAATACATTTCAAATGTTATATTATGAACAGTCTTGTAACAATCTCTGTCTCTCTCTGTCAGACCCCAGCAGAAATGAACACAGCTCCCCCTGCAGGAAGCGCCCTGGCCACGCCCAGTGGAACAGCTGGCCCCACCACCCCCAAGAAGGGACCCCCTAAGTTCAAGCAGAGGCAGGCCCGTACATTCAAGAGCAAGGCCCCCAAGCCTGGCCAGAAAGGGTGAGAATCTCTTTCTGTCATCACACATTCACACAGATACACACACAAACTCCACACACAACCGTTCCACATATTCACACTAACAAGCATTCGGTTTTCTCACATTCTCAAACCTGTATAAATACAGACTGACAAATTCTAGAATCTGTAAGATACAAACATGTCTCCTTGTCAATTACAGATTTGGTGATGACATCCCCGGCATGGAGGGTCTTGGCACAGGTAACTTTGATATTCCATCTGCAATCATCATTAGTCATGTTTGTTTATCTCTATATTTGTATTTCTACTTTCAGTATTACAGCGCCTTCAGAAAGTATTCTACCCCTCAAATTATCCCACATTTAGTTGTGTTACAACCTGAATTCAAAATGGATTAAATACAAAAAAAATCTCACACATCTACACACAATACCCCACAATGACAAAGTGAAAACATGTTTCTAGACATTTTTGCTAATTTATTGAAAATGAAATACAGAAATGCCTCATTAACATAAGTATTCACACCCCTGAGTCAATACATGTTAGAATCACCGTTGGCAGTGATAACAGCTGCTCTCGTGTAGATTTGGCCTTGTGTCTTAAGTTATTGTCCTGCTGAAATATGAAATGCTCTCCCAGTGTTTTGTGGAAAGCAGAACGAACCAAGATTTTTCCTGTAATTAGCTCCATTCCGTTACTTTTTTATCCTGAAAAACTCCCCAGTCATTAACAATTACAAGAATACCCATAACATGATGCAGCCACCACTATGCTTGAAAACATAAAGCGTGGTACTCAATAATGTGTTGTATTGATTTGCCCCAAACATTACGCTTTGTATTCAGGACAAAAAGTGAATTGCTTTGCCACATTTTTTGTAGTTTTATTTTAGTGCCTTGTTTTGGAATGTTTTTATTCTGTACAGGCTTCCTTCTTTTCAGTGAAGGCACTGTATAAGACAACCAACATGTGTTCCTTGCCCTATTTCATCAACTGGACAATCAATACTAATTGTTTCTCCCTCTCCCTCTCATTCACTCTAGACATAGCAGTGGTCTGCCCATGGGAGGCCTACGGCGACATGGAGCTCAGTGATCTGGCCAAATACGGAATCATCTAAGACTCCTGCCTTCCCTTAACCTCTCCACTCTTAACCGCTGACCCCTCCTTCTGTGTTAGTCTGTCGAGCCACCATAAGGCGACTGCCCCCCCCCCCCCCACCACCCCTAAAATCGTCTCGTCACTCCATACTGTTCTTAAGTCTGCTGTGGTCAGGCACTGCGACAGACAGAACACTGAACTGTTTATTGTTATTATTATTATCATATAATAGTATTATACTGTATTTTATACAGGACATAAGAGATACTTGATGTGATACGACGAGACCCCTCCCCTCCTCTCTACAATAGCCTACCTCTTCCCTCTTTCCTCTTGTAATCCCTTTAGTCCCTCAATTCATATGTGAACCATCAACCACAGCAATGGATGCAAGCAAAATAATAGCTATGACTAGCTTGTATTTGCTTATAGTCTCTACTACAGAACTGTAAATTTGTCCCTGTTTCCAATGCAACCTCTACCTTTCTTCCCTACCCTTCCCTTTTTACCCCAATCATTTTTTTGCATTGTGTTTTTTACTTGATAAAGGTGTGCCACTGTGAACACACAGGGAACGAACGGGATGAGACCAGGGAGGAGGGGGTGTGATATGTTTTGTGATGAACAAACTACGATGCTTTGTCATAGAGTATTATGGTGAAGGCATTCCCTGTTATCCCTGTGGTGCTACCACACTGCCCCCTTCTTAGTGAACGGTATGCCACCAAACTAAATATAAATATATTGATGTGTTACACACACAAACACATTTATATGACGTTATGTGTATGTGTGATTGTATGTCCTGATAGATCCAATAAAGTTTTTATTTTCAATACTCATGTTGTCCTTTGCTCTTCTGTTATCTCTGAGAAAATACAACCCCTTTATATGAACATCTGAGTATGTTATACTTTTCACTAATAACTGACATTCCTTTAATTAACATTAATTAAGAACAGCAATGAACATTGATAAGCATATATTTCAACCATAGCTGAATGTTAAACTTGAGCATTTCCTTGTAAACATACTCAATTCTGTGGTTGTTGCATACATAAACATGCACTGATAAAGAGGTCAATGGGATATGTTAATCAAATCTATTGAGAAACTGTATAGAGGGGGTGGTTGATTGTGTGTGTGTGTGTGTGTGTGTGTGTGTGTGTGTGTGTGTGTGTGTGTGTGTGTGTGTGTGTGTGTGTGTGTGTGTGCCTGTTCCATAGCCTCCAGGGGTTTGAGCCCCACCTATACATTGCTGTTTTGTGAGATAGACTAAGAGAAAGAGAGTGAGAGGAGGGGGTCAGGGGTCGGTCAGTCCAAACTTCTCTGCTATCAATTCACCTGTAGATGTACATTTGGGCGAGGTGAAAAAATATTTTTTCAAAAGCATCAGATGAAAGTTTATTGTAAATCTCAAGTGGAACTACAAGTATGAGAGAAATAACCAGTAATCACAGAGGTGGACGCACTGAAGCCTCAGGATAAAGGGTAAATCAATTAATGTTACTCTTCTTTGCTAGTTTGAAAGTTGTAGCTTGAATGGAGGTATATCCTACCAATTGTTTTGGCCACCTGTTTTGCCACAGGAAGGGTTTGTTGTTTTAAAGTAAAAATGTTGCTCTCAAGATTAAAAGTAAGCAGTTGAAGCAGCGATGCCCTGATGTCTCCTGTTGTTGGATGACAATTAAGCATTATTGTTTAGACTGTTGTTACTGGGTAAAAGTCAACCAATTCAATGACGTGATCAATGGAAAAAAATGGAAAACAATTGTTTTATGAAATATTTGTTTATGTTTCATACTTGTTTGTGTTATATAACAAATTACCAGTCACATAAACATGTTTCTGAAATAATCTGTAAAGATAGACTTGATAGAGATGTTTTTGGAGGTTTCATCTCCTGTCCTCTGAGCAAAACAGAGTTATCCTTAAGGGTTAAATAAAGGGGCCAGGGCCATATTTACCCAGCGACAAGCATAGTAAATGTCATATTTTAATCTCTTACAATGAACAAGGTCTCTGTTATGAAATTGAGGAAGTTATAATCAACTATCAGGAGAGTATATCTCTGCCTTCTCACTCCCTCTCACGTCCAATCTCAGTGTGCTTTGCTGTGGCCCGCGGCTAGGGGGATGCTGGGGTGGCCCTGGCCCTCTTCACCCTCCAGGTGGTCATTGCTACAGAGTGGCTCATCATGGTGCTGCTGCGGGACGGCCAGCCCTGCCAGTTCTCCCAGGGGGAGTTTGTCATGTTGCTCATCTACATGCTGGTTCTGCTGACCGCCGGCCTGGTCCTCTCCCTGTGCTGCCTCTGCCGCTCCTGTCTCACCTACAGCTACATCGGGGGAATCCACCGACAGAGCCAGGTCGGTCCATCTGGGTGGTGTGGATCTCCCTTCTGACCCGGGGTAACATGGAGATGGGCAGGCGGCCGCAGTGGGATGACCCGGTGCTGAGTATAGCCCTAGTGGCCAACGGCTGGGTTCTTCTGCTGGGCCACGGACTGGCCCAAGTGGTCCTCCTCTGCAGGTGGGAGGCCAGCTCCAAGGAGGGCCCCCTAGACTTTGGCGGATGGACCAGTCCCAACGCCAACCTGCCAGGGCTGGGCAGCCTGAAAAAATGGAGGGAGAACAGAAGCTTTGAGAACGACGGTGAGAAACAGTAGCACTGAAAAGGAGTAAAGCAGGGGAATGTACTGTACTGCATGTCTACGTTTATTTAATCAGCAAAATAACATTAGAACCACAGAACATTGGCTGGTGGTACAGTACTTATAAGTTAGCATCGAAGCTAAATTATATATGGACTAGCTCCAATGAATAAGATATGACAGGTTAATTACACAATCAGTCACTTTAATACTCACCGTATGGAATCTGCAGATAATTGAATCATTGTCTTGTGTTCTCTTCCCCAGGCAGAAGATAAGACCCTGTTTTCCAGTCACCATATGAGTCTGGATTCTCAATGACAGTGAGTAGGCCTCAAAACGGCTCTGGGCTTTCTGGGTGATTCATAGGAATGAGAATCAGCATATCAAATAAAATCAAAACAAACTTTATTTGTTACGCACCAAATACAACAGGTGTAGACCTTACAGTGAAATGCTTACTTACAAGCCCTTAACCAATATGTACATAGGTAGGGTAAAAGTGACTAGACAATCAGGATAGATAATAAACAGAGTAGCAGCAGCGTCTGTGAAGAGTGGGAAAGAGTGTCTATGTGTGAGTGTGTGTGGCGTCAATATGCTTGTGTGTGAGCGTATGTTGTGTGTGTGTATATGTGTGTTGGAGTGTCAGTGTAGTATGTGTGAGTGTGTGTTGGAGTGTCAGTGTAGTACGTGTGAGTGTGTGGGTTGAGTCCAGTGAGTGACTACCATAAATAATAGACAGCAGGTAGCAGCAGTGTAACACCAAATGGATGGGGGAGGGGGGGGGGGGGGTCAATGTAAATAGTCCGGGTGGCCATTTGATTAATTATTCAGAAGTCTTATGGCTTGGGGGTAGAAGCTGTTAAGGAGCCTTTTGGTCCTAGACTTGGCGCTCCGGTACCACTTGCCGTGCGGTAGCAGAGAGAACAGTCTATGACTTGGGTGGCTGGAGTCTTTGACAATTTCTTGGGCTTCCCTCTGACACCGCCTAGTATATAAGTTGTGAATGGCAGGAAGCTTGGCTCCAGTGATGTACTGGGCCGTACGCACTACCCTCTGTAGTGCCTGGGGACCCATGCCAAATGTTTTCAGTCTCTTGAGGGGGAAAAGGTGTTGTCGTGCCCTCTTCACGACAGTCTTGGTGTGTTTGAGCCCTGATAGTTAGTTGGTGATTTGAACACCAAGGAACTTGAAACTCTCGACCCGCTCCATTACAGCCCCGTCGATGTTAATGTGGACCTGTTCGGCCCGCCTTTTCCTGTAGTCCACGATCAGCTCCTTTGTCTTTCTCACATTGAGGTAGAGTTTGTTGTCCTGGCACCAGACTGCCAGGTCTCTGACATCCTCTCTATAGACTGTCTCATCGTTGTCGGTGATCAGGCCTACCACTGTTGTGTCATCAGCAAACTTAATGATGGTGTTGGAGTCGGGGGCGGCCCGTCAGGAAGTCCAGGATCCAGTTGCAGAGGGCGGTGTTTAGTCCCAGGGTCCTTAGCTTAGTGACGAGCTTTGAGGGCACTATGGTGTTGAAGGCTGAGCTGCAGTCAATGAACAACATTCTCACATAGATGTTCCCTTTGTCCAGGTGGGAAAGGGCAGTCTGGAGTGCAATTGAGATTGCGTCATCTGTGGATGTGTTGGGGCGGTATGCGAATTGGAGTGGGTCTAGGGAATCCGGGATGATGATGTTGATGTGAGCCATGACCAGTCATTCAAAGCACTTCATGGAGGTGGTCGTTTAGGCAGGTTACCTTCGCTTCCTTGGGCACAGGGACAAAGAATAACTAACAAAAATATAAGATTAATCTAGCATAAAATAATGTATAGAATTGTATTATACAAGAGACAAAATTCACAAATTATACAGCACAAGGGCAGAGTGAGTCATGTTTTAAGTGTTGAACTAATAAAGACTTCTGGGAACGCTATAAAGTCTGGAAGTTGTGGGCGGAGCTAGAAAGTTGACTGTCAGAAGTATTACAATGTAAATTTACTTTTAATCCAGCTGTCTGCATATTTCAAGACATGGCATATGGGGGTATAGTGAGATACCCGATGGGTTGGAGGATTTCTTCTCATCACACATATACAGCGGGTGAAAGAAGTATTGAACACGTCACCATTTTTCTCAGTAAATATATTTCCAAAGGTGCACACAGCCAAGGAAACTCTCAATTGGTTTCAAAGAAAGAAAATAAAGCTACTAGAATGGCCCAGCCAATCACCTGACTTAAATCCCATTGAAAATCTATGGAAAGAACTGAAGATCAAGATTCATAGAAGAGGCCCACGGAGCCTTCAAGATTTGAAGACTGTTTGTGTGGAAGTATGGGCCAAAATCACACCAGAGCAATGCATGCAACTAGTTTCTCCATACAGGAGGCATCTTGAAGCTGTCATTACCAACAAAGGCTTTTGTACAAAGTATTAAATAAATATCTGTAAGTGTGTTCAATACTTTCTCCCTGTGTCATTTCACATTATTACACATAACTTAATTTCTGAACTTATTTGTTTTGGTTTCTTTGTATGTATGGATTACTTGGGTTGTTACCAACATCTGGTGAAAATGTCATGTCAATAGCACCTTTGGAAATATATTTACTGAGAAAAATGGTGACGTGTTCAATACTTATTTCACCCGCTGTATAAACTTATACTAAAAACGTGGAAATCAATCAATCCGCCATCATTAATGCAATGGAAAAATCGAATGATTTATTATTTCAATATTGAAAGTGCGTGGGCTACGGAGAGAAACAAAATGGTGCAGTTTCAGGCCATGTGGCAGAAAGTGATGCGGGCGCTGGAGATGTGGGGCAGGTGTGATGGAGTTGATGTTTGTATGATGTTGTCATTTGTATGTGTATGTTTTGTATTGTTCATAAAAGACTAAATAACATTGTACAAAGGCGTATGACCCTTACCATTACAAGCAATGTATCTGTAACGTTGAACAACTAATTGCCATTATTAATTGCACTAATATGAGGAATGTTTTAATGTCTCACTGTGTCTGTGTTTCAGAAAATAGATCCTGCCTGACAAAGATTACTCTATCCCTCGTCCTCAGACCACCAACATCAGCGAGCCCTGTGATGATTACCATGGACACAGCCTGCCTGGTTAGGATCACATTGCTTTTTAAGTACACACACACACACACACACACACACACACACACACACACACACACACACACACACACACACACACACACACACACACACACACACACACACACGCACAAAGACAACCTAACAATTGAACATATACATGCACTCTCACACGAACATATACATGCACTCTCACACGATCCGGAAATGCTCAGCTACAAATGTATGTATGTTTCTTGAATAGAACCTGCATTGCAACATAATTTCCATAACTATGTGACTAAGGCTGGTTTGATTGATTCCATTCATCTTTACTCAGGCTGGATACAGATAGAATGAGCTTACTGAATCTGAGCTAATGTGACAGAGTGTTTTTTGCAACATGCTGCTTGAATACACCAGAGACAGTGTCTAATAGTCTCAGGCAGGAGGAGGTGTGAATCTGTCTGTATCAGGGTGCCAAACTGCAGGGATGGGCAGAGGCAGCGCCAGGCATGTGTGAAGGAGAGGAGAGAAAGGACCTGGCAGCGCTAAAGTAGACCCTTGTCATCATGTCTTAACATCTTCTTATGTAAAGGTGCATGGTGTTTTTTTTTTTTTACATACCACCTTATAAATACGTGTTTAAATCAATGTTATACTAAGCATATTGTGCAGTTGAAAAAGTGTTATTAAAATGGAATGTTAAAAGGTTTATTTGTTAGTCGTATCTAACAGCAGAGGGCTGATTCATTCTCTCACACAAAAAGCAGAACGAGCTAGACTGAATGTGGTAGTACTGTGTTTAAACACTAGGTGGCCCTGTACAAGATGTGTGAATATTTGTTGGTGGAATTCAATTTACCTCAATGTTCATACCATTATTGAGCCACCAAATGTAAACAAATGCATTCCATCATGTATTTTCCCCATGAAAATAGCAGTTTACTGATAGAAATGTAGTGCTATAGGAATGGCATATGAGAGCAATATAACTTTATACTCTGGCTGCCTATAGGCATCATGGTCATCTCATATAACTTTATACTCTGCCTGCATATAAGCATCATGGTCATCTCATATAACTTTATACTATGCCTGCATATAAGCATCATGGTCATTTCATATAACTTTATACTCTGCCTGCATATAAGCATCATGGTCATCTCATATAACTTTATACTCTGCCTGCATATAAGCATCATGGTCATTTCATATAACTTTATACTATGCCTGCATATAAGCATCATGGTCATTTCATATAACTTTATACTATACCTGCATATAAGCATCATGGTCATTTCATATAACTTTATACTATACCTGCATATAAGCATCATGGTCATTTCATATAACTTTATACTCTGGCTGCCTATAGGCATCATGGTCATTTCATATAACTTTATACTATGGCTGCCTATAGGCATCATGGTCATCTCATATAACTTTATACTCTGCCTGCATATAGGCATCATAGTCATCTCATTTCATCACATAATGGGCGAGTCAGTCGGGTCAATACCTCAATAATTCCGTGGATCCATGTGCTTTATTGTTTCACTGATCAAACAGCCCTTAACTCAATTTAATCATTTCAATTAGTCCTACTTCAATCATCTGGAAGTGCAGGTCATCAAATTGGCAATTAGCCTCTTGTGCATTAGAGCAATTAGCAGGGATATGAATTTTCCTCCAAACTCAACCCAGACTTTCACATTCATTAACTTTAGATGCAATGAGAGATCGGTCTATTTTTTCCCTAAGTGGCAATGAACGAGTTTGGTTAGAGAAAATTGGCAACAGGAGGTAAAACTCTAATTTAATGTTCAAGTTGGCATAGTTGCCACCAGCACTACTACTAGTGAACAACAATCATGACGAATGTCCTGTGTGGCCACACCCTACGATAACATAACTAGAATCATAACCACACCCTACGATAACATAACTAGAATCATAACCACACCCTACGATAACATAACTAGAATCATAACCACACCCTACTATAACTAGAATCATAACCACACCCTACGATAACATAACCACACCCTATGATAACTAGAATCATAACCACACCCTACGATAACTAGAATCATAACCACACCCTACGATAACATAACTAGAATCATAACCACACCCTACGATAACATAACTAGAATCATAACCACACCCTACAATAACATAACTAGAATCATAACCACACCCTACGATAACATAACTAGAATCATAACACCCTACAATAACATAACTAGAATCATAACCACACCCTACGATAACTAGAATCATAACCACACCCTACGATAACTAGAATCATAACCACACCCTACGATAACTAGAATCATAATCACACCCTACGATAACATAACCATAATCGATGGCAACAAAATCTACAAAAGATTTTACCCAAATGAGGAGTTGAGAAAAGAAGAGTATAAAAACCAAACTGTTTATTATGTACATTCAATAACAATGACAGGAAACAGAAGGCAAACATGAAGAGAAATACACAAGTCACGTGTTGAAGAAAATAAAAATATATAACATGGATCAATGAGCTTAGCAATGCACATGTGAAAACAAAACAAAAGTCACATGAAATCCCTGTCCAACAACTCCCACTAGGTTGACTTCAGCACAGCTGGGTCTAAGGTGATCTAAGCAGCCGTGAGAGGGCACATGGGAGTATCCACTGCTGGGTAACAAGTGGAAGGTTATGGAGGGATGGTCAGTTGCTTTGCCATAGAGCAGTCTTGTGCTACAATGCAGTGTATTGGAAACATCAACCTTGGTTCTGTCTGTGCTAAAATGCTGTGTGAATGGTGGGACATTATTGGTTTACTTAACATACTTCAAAAGAAAAACATTCCAAATTAAAATTTAACTGAGATATAACTGGTAATTCTTGACCACAGAAGAACATAGATAACTCAAGCATAAACGTAAGAAAACAAGCAGTATTTTACATATCATTATTCCGGCCCAGCTAGAAACAAACTCAGGTGGACTATGTTGAGATACCTCTCAATCCTGCCTTCATATTTCACATAACCTCCTTTTCCATAGAAATTAGTTTGATTCATGCAACAAATGAAATGACTTTTGACCCGGGTCCTTCTCACAAAAACATGCATACTGATACTTTTGTTAATACTTTTTAAGAGAAGTTCAAAATTCTTATTCTCATGATATCATGGTATAAATACTCAACAGAATAATTAATGCAGCTGTATGCATCACCCTCCAGCCCTGATAAAACAGCTAGTAACATGGTAATCATCATGTCAACAGGTGGTTTATGGCTCAGCTCTCTACCTGGGTCCTCCACTCTACACACTCACTCCCAAAGGTGGCTAGGGGGTGGCTCTTTAAAATTGTGTGGAATAGAATGCTTTGTTTCACCATCACACTCACATTTATTCTGTATCAAAATGTCAAATCCCCCCCCAGCCCCCCCAAAGTCTACTTGACTCCTGAATGTTATTTTTAACCCAACATTTGACACTGCCTTGTCATCTGCCTGGGACCACTTCATCCAAACCCCTCGGCACATTCTGCAGCCCTGTTTTAAAAGGCCAACTTTGCCAGTTCCCAAATTTATTTTTGTGATTTAAGTAAATTAATTTGTTGCTGTAAATAAATTAATGTTTGCCCCCTCTTCTCTCTACAGTTCTCAGATGACATCTCCCAGGACAAGGTGTTTTTAAAACACCACCAGTAGCAAACTGAAAGGGTGCACTTTGAACCCACCATAAAATAGAATAAGAGCTAAAATAACATCAAGAACAACAATCATAAAAAGTATAATAAATGTGTGAACACTTGACCAATAAATGTGCTTTTAGAGAATCTTTGGAACCAAAAGACAAACAATAGCAATAACATATTCAGAGTATATGGAGATACATAATAGATCACTATTTATATATTTTTGTTGGTCACTTCCTGTACCTTAAAGAAGCATTGAGGCAGTGATTTTAATACATACTGGACTATAACATTCCCAAAGCCTTAGGAGGGAGGAAGATTGCATTGGGTGAACGTTAGGGTGTTTCACTTCTCGCATGTCTGTATTTTTGTGTCAATTTGACAAAAAATATATTAAAAATGGTGAAACCAAATGTAACATCACTTGTAGTGTAGTAACTGTCATATGTTTCCTACCATCTGGTTTGTTCCCTCAAACCCCTAAGATTTCCATTCTTATCTGTGAATAGCTGGGTCCAGCTTGCATGACCGGTTTCTACAGCATGTTAGCTCCACCCAGACACTTTAAATATTTATACCGCTTTCAGTCACAATGTTGATGCTACACTTGAAATGTCATATATCTAGTAAAGAGACATGTATAAGGAGTTGTGTTGAGCAGGCATGAGTTGTACAATATTCTTAAAAGGAAAAATAAAGACAATGTTGGTATATAATAGTAAGGATGCATGATACAGATCGAAACACTTGTCATTATAGTTGCAACTACAGTAATAATAATCATAATACTTAGACCAGCAATAACAGAATTAATCAACTGGAAAATGTGAAAATGATGATGATGATGGTGGATGTAATTTTATTGCATCCACATTATATAACAATAACAATTTTAAGCAACGCTTTTTCATAGACAATTAAAGAAAAGCAAAACTGAGGTAATGCAGAACAAAAACAAGTCATTTTGTTTCTTTTTCCTTGTCATTTTCACACCGTTTATCTTTTTTATGTCTTTTACAGTTGGGTTGGTGGTGTAATTTTGTCTTTTACAGTTGGGTTGGTGCTGTAATTTTGTCTTTTACAGTTGGGTTGGTGGTGTAATGGTAGACCGTTTGGATTTCTCTAATAATTTTCAGAGCAACAGCTGTTACCTTGATTTAACTGCATCATCGCTCAGCTTTTGTAGTTCAGATTATGGACTTTTTGCTACTTTTGCATTTCTCCATGCCATTCATATTTTTGTTGAACGGGTTCTTTTTTTAAAACAACATGGATGTGTTCATTCCTCCACTGGGCAGGTTGTCGTCAATGTAGTGTTCCATATAAAGGACGTAAGATTTCAGGCTAGTGATGGCCTACTTTGACGCCATACTAATACATTGAGCGCAGTTTTGTACGTGTACATATTACATTTGAGTATTATTACCACACAGACTATTAGGAGCAAAGGTTTGTAGTACTGTAGTGTAAAAAGTTACTGTTGGGCAGCAATTTCTCCATCCATGTCCAATAGTGTTTTTTCATGTAACCATTCTTGTTCTTCCGACAGTTGTCTTCAATTATTGTTGCCAGTCTTGAAATTCACTGGCAGTTTTCATTCGTCCATTACTGTGTCATTGTGATTGTGACACTTGAAGCAAGCCGAGTTACAGTTGAGTTTATCTTGATTGAATGACCTTTTTCCAAAACATATGGGTTTATACTACCACCCGTAGAAAATGGAGGGGAGCTCTTTCCAAATGAAGAGGTTCAGAAATATGGAATTCCATGGTGTGAGTGCTGTTTAGTAAGGAGCAAACCTACTGTATCCAGCCCGATATAAACTAGCCTGGAAGGAAGAGAAAGGGAGAGATTAAGACAAATTAGAAATAAGGAAAGGAGGATGAAGCCGTCTTTTTATTTTTATTTTTTTAAAACAGACAGCATTGAAAAAGATTTGCAAGAAGTAAATAAACACATTTACATAAAGTGAAGATAATTCAGTTTCCAGCCTGTTGTTGTAGTGTTGAGGTTGGGGTGCTCTTACCATGGCACCGACTCCATAGGCAGCTGCAGCAGGACCTAGAGCGTGGTAGGGATCCGTAGTGTACACTCGTCCATAACTGTCCCAGAGGAATACATGTCTTTTAGCTGCACATAGTTACAGTGAGAATATTACACACACCTTACGTAACAAAAGACTTCTAAGTGGTAGGCCTGATCACCGACAACGATGAGACAGCCTATGGGGAGGAGGTCAGAGACCTGGCAGTGTGGTGCCAGGACAACAACCTCTCCCTCAATGAACCTCTCCCTCGATGTGAGCAAGACAAAGGAGCTGATCGTGGACTACAGGAAAAGGAGGGCCAAACACGCCCCCATTAACAAGATTTGGCATGGGTCCCCTGATACTCAATAATTCTACAGCTGCACCAATCGAGAGCATCCTGACCGGTTGCATCACCACCTGGTATGGCAACTGCTCGGCATCCGACTGTAAGGCACTACAGAGGTGTCAAGCTTCCTGCCATCCAGGACCTATATATTAGGCGGTGTCAGAGGAAGGCCCAATAAATTGTCAAAGACTCCAGTCACCAAAGTCATTGACTGTTCTCTCTGCTACCGCACGGGTAGCGGTACCGGAGCGCCAAGTCTAGGTCTAAAAGGCTTCTTAACAGCTTCTACCCCCAAGCTATAAGACTGCTGTACAAATAATCAAATGGCCACCCAGACTATTCACTTTACCCCTAACTAGGTGTACTAATTACCTCTACTAACCTGTACATTGACTCGGTACCGGTACCCCTTGTAGCCTCATTATTGTTATGTAATTTTACATTTTAGCCATTTAGCAGATGCTCTTATACAGAGAGACTTACAGTTAGTGCATACACTAGTTTATTTAGTAAATATTTTCTTAACTCTATTTCTTGAACTGCATTGTTGGTTAAGGTCTACACCTGTAGTATTCGGCGCATGTGACAAATTTGATTTGATCTCAAGTGTAATAAATACCCACCAAAAAAACACAACTAAATGATTTATACTTTTAACCTAGCATGTTATTGTGTAAAAGTCTGGCCACATTATTGCATTTCGAGGCTGCTAGTTTTGTATGAGAGTCCTCAGACGACTCTCCTTATTCTTACCTGTCACTGTAAGCAGCGGCGGCAGCAGTTGCCCCGGTTACAGCAGCAGGCTGAGCAAAGCGATAGGCTGCGGCAGGATAGCCTCCCTGGGAGACAGAGGGACAAATGGAGGTTATTACCGCGGTACAGCTGAGGTAGACAGAATTATTACTGAGGCAGAGTTGGGTAAGTGCAGAGTGAGTTAAGGAATCACGCAATACAACGACCAAGTTTAGAACATTTGTGGTTAAAGATTTAAGTATTAACAACAAATGTAAAAATAAAAATAAAATAAAAAATAAAACTAAACAGTGGAGGTTGTTGACAATCGTCAATAATGCAGCATATAAAAAGATTCAGAATTATAGAGAAAGATATACAGTAAGTAACATTTACACTAATCATCCATATTATCTTTGTGATCTCTCATATGAATATAATAGACATAGAAACAGGGAAATAGAGATGACAGTGTCACCTCCTGACATTGAGACAGCATGCATGCCCCAAGTCAATGCAAACCTATTGGACACACCACTGCATCTGGACCTAATCATCAACCCCCAGCATTCCCCTGGAAACCGGCAGTACAACTAGTGACAGGACAGGGGGGGGGGGGGGGGGCTATGCCTGTAGTGCATGCAGACGTTGATCAGCATGCTCCAGTAATTGTAGCTCCAGACAGAGTGGAGACCGGGAAGGGGTTGGGGGACAGGCTTTAGTAATGAGAAACCGTGTTCTCCTCATCTTTAATTTAAGCCCCACAGGGCACTGCTGCTACACAGATATCTTCCAGCTCATCTCTGTACCGGTTCCAGCTATGGATGTTACTCAGCATAGTGGTTGTGGTAACATCCAATGATAAGAAATGGTGCTGGGAACAATGTTGTTTGTATGAAATAAGAGGCTCTCTGCCAGTGACTTAAAGACAAATACAACTGCCACATTTCATGTTATCACTGCCAGCAGTCTACATTTCAGAGACCAGGTTCTCTTTGAACAAACTGGCAAAAAACACACATTGTTTAGTAGCTTAGTAACAAACCCCTTCCCCACAATCCACCTGTGCAGATGTCAGTGAGTTAGTAGGAAAATTAGAAGCAAGTTACCGTTTAAAAACAAAACATCAAAATATCATAATCACCAGAGGGGTAATAAAAATGCACACTGTGTTTGGTAATTGACCCTACCTGAGGCAATCTGCTACTAATGACTGAGTCCTGAAACACTATTCTATAGAGAGAACAGAAACAGCCATTGTCAACCTGGACACACGCACACTGACAGACACGCGCCCTGACACAAGCGCGCACAAAGCGACCCAGCTACCCATGTTGGAACCCCATGTTACAATACCAGACCACAACACCCTCTGTTACAGTCTGTCTGTCTGTCTGTCCTCTGGGGAAACTCAGACCCACTGGTGTGATCCCAAGCAGTGGTGGAATGGTAAAGTAAAGAGTGTAACCCTTAGCATAATTCAATATAGGTGCTGTGTGTATGAAAAAACATTTCAGTCACATTTGGGCAGCTCTGTGCAGCGCATTTACGTACGCACATGCAGAAACGCACAGCGAGAAAGGAGAGAGAGAGTCGTGAGGGAGAGTGAGGAGTGGGAATTTACTTACGTATAAGTCTGCAGCTCCATAAAACCCACCATCCTGATACACCACGCTAAGAGAGAGAGAGGCAGAGAGAGGAGATGGAAGGGTGGGTGGGTACAGTGAGACGGAAGGGTCGGTGGTACAGTGAGACGGAAGGGTCGGGGGTACAGTGAGATGGAAGGGTGGGTGGGTACAGTGAGACGGAAGGGTCGGTGGTACAGTGAGATGGAAGGGTGGGTGGGTACAGTGAGACGGAAGGGTCAGTGGTACAGTGAGATGGAAGGGTGGGTGGGTACAGTGAGACGGAAGGGTGGGTGGGTACAGTGAGATGGAAGGGTGGGTGGGTACAGTGAGACGGAAGGGTCGGTGGTACAGTGAGATGGAAGGGTGGGTGGGTACAGTGAGACGGAAGGGTCGGTGGTACAGTGAGATGGAAGGGTGGGTGGGTACAGTGAGACGGAAGGGTCGGTGGTACAGTGAGACGGAAGGGTCGGTGGTACAGTGAGATGGAAGGGTGGGTGGGTACAGTGAGACGGAAGGGTCGGTGGTACAGTGAGACGGAAGGGTCGGTGGTACAGTGAGATGGTCCAAGACCAGAGTGGCAGGAACGAAAGCCAGTGTGGAGGAAAGTAAACAGTGAGATGATTGAGGGGAAAGGTGAACGCACACAGAGAGAGAGAGAAAAGTTATTTCACACGCATGCAGCATGCAGAGGAAATACCACTTCCATTAATTTGTTCCATTACTGCTGAGCCAAGAGGTGATGATAAACATGACTGTACTATAGGGTAGGGATGGGCACGATTACTCTAATATCCTAAATGAAGTTAGTATTCTAATACTTGTTTCAAATACTTATGACGGTAGTTCAAAGGATTAAAAAAAAAAAAAAAAACTTTCGTAAAATGTAATATGAAATTAAGTGTTCCATGTATTATAAGAGTTGTGACGTTTTAAGTTATTTAATAAATAATAAGCAAAAAAGGACGGCCATTCTGCGTTCTGCTGCAGTCTATCATTTGGAGCTCAAAACCGGAAAAATGGCAAGCAAGCAAGCGAAGCGAGGTGTGGAGGTATTTCGATCATGTTGACAACCAAACAAATGTTAAATGTAAAATATGTCAAGCTAGTGTACCACAAGTCTACCACTTCAATGCAAAACCACATGAGGTTGAAGCATAAAGAAACAACTTTGTCACAGGACAAACAAACGCAGCCCCGCATCACCTCATTTTCTACCTTGAAGCTGTGCTGTGACCCGGTAAGAAGCAGCACATCACCCAGTTGATCACCACAATGATAACAGAAGACCTGCGACCTCTGAGCTTTGTTAACGGCTTTAATCTGCCGTTGTGCCGTAGCCTCTATAAGATCCCAGTTCCAAGGATTGATCTCTGCAAATTAGTAGGTTATAATTCTACATGTGTATCTTTCGTTTTTATAAAGGTTATTAAAGGATAGCCTACATAATGTGTTTAATTTTGTTCAATGTAAGTTTTTATTTAACTCAATCGTAGGCTAGGCGTTATTGCACTCCGTTTAAGAGCCTACTTCTGAAGACCAGCATTTTTCAAGTTCAGTGTCTTTTCGTCGTGTTCAATAAATCTTGCATTTGTGTTGTTTATTTAACTGTTATTTATTCTAATAGCTTAACAGTCACAATTCTTGTCACTGAATGCGTTGCGTCATGTCAGGCTAATTACATTATGGAACGGCAGCAGCAATAAAACATTTTAGAATATTCTAAAAAATATTGGATATTATTCGAATAGTGGAATAATTTCAAATGCCCATCCCTACTATAGGGTACCATCCTCTAGCAGCATCCCCCAGGGAGAGGGAATGGAGGTCCATTTACATTGACGAGGAAAAGGTCCTTGACAGACGGAGATGACAAGACAGGCAGTAATTTGTTTGAAGTCAGGCAGAGGTGGATTAAATATGGAAGAGGCATTTCCTGCAGCACTATATATTTTTTTTTTATCCAGAATATCACAGCAGTTGCATCCCCATTAACACATTGGCACAGCCCAGCAACATGCAACACAGTACAGTTTCTCTGTGAGTCAATCTAGCGGAATTACTGGAACATAGAAAAATATGAAGAAAATGTGTGAGGTCTTTCTGTGTGCAGCGGAAAGAACAACATCAAATGAGTGTTCTACCCTGCATCAGAGGGAGTTTGTGTATGAGTGTCTATACTACCAAATTAATGACATTACGCTTATTGGTATTTATATTAAACTATTGAATTTACTGAAGGAATATATAGAAATGTGTAACGTTAAGTGCCCTTTCAGAGGATGGACTCTGTTGAATCCCTTACCCAGGGTAGGCAGGGAGGGCAGGCTGCGGCACTGCCGCACGCACAGCGCTGTACACTGGCCTCCCCCGGCCCCTAAGGTGGGCACCACGGAACGCAGCTGCCGTGGAGGCCGCCGCTGCCGCAGACGGGTAGGGGAACCCTGGAACTGAGGGAGAGAAAAGGGGAGAGAGTGTATGAACGTCCAACGCCTGGGGGCACTATGAATTAGGGATGTGTAAATGAAGACTGATTTGGGTGAAATGAAGGGCATGCAATCTTAAGAGGAAAACAAGGTTTACCTGCATAGAGCTCTGGTCCGTACATGGCCTGCACCATTGGGCTTAACTTCCACCCAGCTGAGAAGCAGAGAGGAGGCAGAAACAGGAGGGTTTCATATAGATAGGAGATTCACAGGTAGCTGACTAACAGTTCGTTATTTAGCCTGTTTTGTATTGAAGTGTTGCACGGATCGTAATGAGGCTAATGGAGTGGTTTGCATCTGGTTACCGTATGGCAGGGTGCTAAGGGCCTCTCCGTTGGGGTAGGGGCTGACCATCTTCTTATTGGTCATCACCCTGGCCGTGGCATTGTTAACCTGGGGAGTGGGAGGAGGGACAGTGAGCACAACGTTTGGCCTGTTCTAGTCAATGGAGAAAAAAAAACAAACAAACAAACACTCTCCTACAAAAGTTAATCACACAAGTGGACCAATAGCAGACATTTACAGTTGATAGCAATTCATTAATAAACAATACCTAAGAATGAATGAATAATACAATAGTAATAATAACACTCCCGCTGTCTAACAAAACCACCATCATTTGCCATTAAAATGGTGATTGTGTGTACACATACAGGGAGGCCTTAGTTACAGTCTGCTCCCATTCACCATCACTGGATAATTCACATAAATATTGTGGTGGGTTTGATGCATCACATCGTTAATTAATCCCTGCCAGGCTGCCTCCTCCCTAGCCAGTTATACGACAGCTGACAACATCGGTTATGATGAAGCAGTCTCTGCTCTCCCTTACGGTGTTTGTGTGAGTGTGTGCGCATGTGTACATGAGTGGGTGGAGGGTTGTTAGGGGGAATCTTAGTCATGCAATTAAAGTGTTCTGCCCAAGAGGAGTGTAATGATGATTCATTGTTTTGAGACAACTAGCTACACTGAGGGCCAGTGGTTGTGCCCAGCAGTGAGAGGTGAGAGAGAGAGAGAGAGAGAGAGAGAGAGAGAGAGAGAGAGAGAGAGAGAGAGAGAGAGAGAGAGAGAGAGAGAGAGAGAGAGAGAGAGAGAGAGAGAGAGAGAAAGATCTATAGGTAAGAGAAGAAAGGAAGACAGAGCTATAACGTGAAGGAGAAGAGCTGGGATACGTGGAACTGCAGGAGAATAATAATATGTGTTTGTAGTATGCAGGTGTGTGTGTGAACAAAGGCTGGCATTTCTGTCTAGTGCTGCGGATGTTAAATCAAGATGGCTGCCAGCTAGGCTAATCCCCTCACTGAACTTCAAAGGGCCATATTAGGCTCCCTTAATCTTTATCCATCTCCTTTGATGGGGTTTATGAGAATGGCTGTTGTGCTGTGCAATTGCACAGTTTGAGTGTGCTGTTGCGCCATGTCAAACTTTGTTGTGAGCTACTAATGACCTATCGGACTATTAGAGAGCTCTATGTGATGAGGTTCCATTTAGAAGGCCATTATAGATTTAGCCGCCTTCAACACCCCGCTAGTCATACTCTTTATCACTGCAGCCCTCATTCAAATGGAAATTAGATTTACCTAATTTTCCTTCATTGCAAATGAGATGGTCAGCCTTGAGTGATTCAATTAGCTGACGTAATTGTCCCTGAGTGAAGACACTAAAATAAAACGAATAAATCAGCCTAATGAATCAGATTAATGCTGATAATCTTTTTATATCACAGCATTCATATCCAGGTCATTTATAAAGCTCTATTTTGGGTGTGATAACTGGGCAATGATCAATTTCCTTATGTATAGTTAGTGGTGTGTGTCAATGCCAAGGGAGGTAATGCAATTTGATAACTCTCACGGAGAGGTAGACATGCAAACCAAACAGAGACCAAAGTGAGAAACACATCCGCATGGGTTAATAATAAACATTCAACCCCATCCATCTCATCCCACCCCTCTACTTAGGACACAAGCCCTCAGCAGTCCAGCAGAACCAGTAGAACTGGACCAAAGTAACCCAAACCGCCCCCAAATTAAACCAAACTTGTTGGGGTTTACCTAAAAAGAAATCAACATCAATACATAAAAAGGGGGAGGGAGAGAAAGAGGGGTGCAAAAAACATTTGTTGGACAAAATTAATAACTTTATAAAACAGAAATTAAACGCAGCCAAATATGGGCGCATCACATGACCAAGAGTGAGAATAAAGAACCAAAAAAATTTAATTCAGCCAATCAGCAAGCGTCGGATGCAGCATAGAGACCAGTCAAAACAATCGCAGCACTCCCATATCAAACACATACAGAGACAGATGGGACAGGTAAGGAGTTCAGGAGAGGGATGCAGGTGAGAGAGAGAGAGATAGATACAGAGCCAGTCCACATACAGAAACAGGGAAACACAAAGATGGTGTAAGGAAGAGAGACATTGTCTACATAAGCAACAACAACAAAAATCAACAATTATTTTCTCAAAAACAAAAATAACAAATACCAAGGTGCGTCATTCAAAAAAAGCAATTCGATTCTGTGACCATTGTCCAAAGAAATCTCACTAAGTTCTATGTGGAGGGATAGAGGGACAGAGCACCAAAAGAGAAGAGCAATCCTCACACCAAAAAAAAGAGAGAAATCATAATACATGAGACACTGCCAGGCGTTATTACTGTGTCACAGACTAAGACAAACTACTACACACACACACAATTCACTAAAGGAAAACCAAACCAAAGAGAATATAAAAGGACAGCAAAAGAGACCAAAGGATCACCCAGTTAAACCCAATGTGTTTATATAAGTCATGAGTTAAACTTCAGAAATGAAGCTACTCTACAAAAGGAATCTCTGTTTGTTAATCCCATTAATACAGACTACTACACTCACTACAGAGTGGTGTATTATTGCTGTTATAAACTTGATTGATTGAGAATTATCTTAAAGTGCATTCCATAAGATTCCCTGCCATTATTTGAACTATAAAAATCCTCAAACTTTAAGAGGACCAACACGATTAACACAGTTTATCATTGTGGAGAGAAAATATGGACAGATGGATGTGCCATCTTTTGTAAACAATTACAATTTCACTTACTACTGTAAGAGATATATTTTGGACTGCTTAATGGACATAAAGCTTGTACCTTTTGTTAATGCAGAGGTGTAGCCAGAAATTGGTAGGCGGGCCTGCAGAAATTTTGATTGGCCAACAGGACCAATCCAATCTGATTGGGTGGGCCTGGCAGGGCTTGGCTCCCCAGTGGGTGGGCCTGTGTCCACCCAAGCCCACAAATGCCCATGACCCTGTGTTAATGTTTCGGTTTCCATTAGTGATTCTCCCTGAAGTTTGTGAAATACATAAGCATATACACTTTAGCACAGTATACTTTCATATTTAGAACATAGAAAAACACATAATTAGAATACTAGAATGGACATTAATCTTGGGATAATAAGCCATTTTGGTCAACCATGGTTGCTGTGATAAGATAATGTAAAACAGGGATGGGCAACCGACGACCTCAGCCCCCCTTTTGAAGGCCCTATGATAGCGGCCAGCTATCTAAACTTGTAGAAATCAAGGTC
Source organism: Thymallus thymallus (assembly GCA_023634145.1). Taxonomy (NCBI): domain Eukaryota; kingdom Metazoa; phylum Chordata; class Actinopteri; order Salmoniformes; family Salmonidae; genus Thymallus; species Thymallus thymallus. Next base: position 23,137,326 of record CM042397.1, read on the forward strand.
GAATTAGAGCCCAGGGGGCACCCTTTGATTTTGTTAGTCAGTCTCACTCAGATATGCTATTAATATTAGCAAACATCTCTCTCCACCCTATGGCAAAATGTGTAGAATTGCAGGAAATTAACTGTAAAACTGCAGACCCTCATGATGAGTTGATCACCCATCACGGATGTAAAATAATACATTTGAAGAATTTATCTGCATTGGTTTGTTTGTTAGACTTGCCTAGTTAAATAATAAAACAATAATACAAATAAAGTTAGCTAGCAAGCCAGCCAGTTTTAGAGGAATGTTTCCATAGGTTTAAAAAATATTCACTGTCAATATGCCAACATTCCATTCGAGCAATACAGTCAATCCACAGCCATACACTGGCTGAAATCAGTTGATGATAGGATTTATACAAGTTGTAAATGCAACAAGTACTGATATTATATTGTCTAATAGCACTCAACTTCCTATTAAAACAAAAATGTAGGCATGCATGGTTTACATATATTTTAGAGGCTATTTATACAGAAGATTTGTATGAACCGTTCTATCTTTGGTAATTTTCCTGCATAAGTAAAATTGGGATTATGCCTCTACTGCCATTAATTCCAATTAGACTGGTTAGGATTTCTACCTGACCAATATGGCTGCAATTTTACCCAAACATTTTTCAACAGGGAATCTTACAGTTTGCACAAACTGAGATGGATTTAATTCTAATGCCACTCCCTATTGGACTATGTGCAAGTACAACTTGATTGGGTTGATTAATTATTGTACTTTCCCCATCAGCATGACTGATTGGTCGTGTTTGAAAATGGTAACTGTAATTTCAGTGCTGAAAGCAGACAAGCCACATGTTGTGCATTAGGATTTAAAGCTGCAATATGTCACTTTTTGGGCGACCAGAACAAATTCACATAGAAATGTGAGTTATAGCTCTGTCGTTTCCATTGAAAACAAGTCTAAGAAGCAGTAGATCTGTTCTATGTGCGTTATTTCTATGCTTCCAGTCCTTAGGTTTAAATCTTTTACTTTCAGTTTTGTACCCCAGCTTCAAGCAGCTGAAAATACATTTTTTCATTATTGAAAATATATATTCACAGCGGTTTAGATTTAAATTATTCTCTACATTATAGATCGCTTGTTTGTCACATAAACTGAAACTACTAGAATTTTTGCAGCCAGGAAATGGCGAAGCGATTTCTGCATATTGCACATTTACACTTGACACAAGCCCTCCCATGAATCTGAAACCCACCCAACACTGGAGACAAAGAAAAGTTATTCTCAAAAGAATAATGACAGATTTATTTTCCCCTTAACTAACATTGACTGAAGCAGCTGAAGGGATGACAACACAATTGACCAGGAAGCTCCCAGAGAGCCATGGGTTATTGACCAGGAAGCTCCCAGAGAGCCATGGGTTATTGTCATTACTGGCGATTACAATTAATTAGGAAAAATATGCATACAATGAAGAATTAATCAAATGGGTTCTGGTCAGCCATGTCATTGCAAAGAGGAGGATGATTAAACTTGGACATTCCCGGGGAGGTGTTAATGAGGGGAGGGGAGGGGGAGGGGGTAGAGTGGATCTATTATTATTACTAGTTGGACCAGGTTGTCAATGGGCTGTGTGTGTGTGTGTGTGTGTGTGTCTAATCACTGCTACCTTCCCTATCAATACAGGCCCCATCATAACAGGGACATACTCTGGATAGCTGGGAGACCAGAACAATGCTATGCTGTAGCTAGGCTACCATACATGGGATTGATTTGTATTGATTTATACAATACAAAGATGCTGTGGACATAACTAAAGCATGCAACTACTGTGTGTCTTGCTCCCAGCATACACTACCACTAAGCTAATTGACAGATTTGAACTAGCCAAATTAACGCTTTCTTTAGAAATATTCAAAACAATGTGTGATTTTGTGTCTACTGCCCATTTCAAGGGTGGGGTGGGGGTCAGATCAGCGATTATGTCATTTATACACAACTTACCGTTGCCGAAGAAAGTGTGAGGACACGCGAGTGGTTACCGTGGAGACTGACAACACACATAGAAGTCATCAGGGAAACAGAAAAAATATAACAAATAAACCAACAAACAACCCAATAAATCAAAATAAAAATCCCCCAATGTGAAATAAAAAATGGGGATAATAGCTGAAAGCAGTGATAGTTTTTAAGAGAAAGAGAGAAAGAGTGAAATCATCTAAAAAGCGTTTGTGCTTCAATGCATTAGAATCTTTCCATTTACTTGTGAAGAGAGACAGACAGACAGACTGGAGGGGTGCTTCTTTCAACGTATGCAAATTACAGTGGTCATAAGAGAGGAGTAAGGGACACAAAAACCAGGTTGACCACTTTGTATTAAAGACATTTGCTTAATTGCATCTGAAAATAGATCTCCCACGGTCAAGAGTGGCAGTAAAAATACTTAAGTGAAATGTAGCGTAAAATGATTCTTAGTGAAAGGCGACGTGGGCAGGATTCATATTTTGATTTGCAGAGGGGGGTAATTGTATTAAAAAATGTGTTGGAACATTTAGTTCCACCATGAATCACAACAAAATAACTTTAGAAAAATAAACAAGAGATAAAAGAGAGAAGGATGGGGAACTAGAGAGGAAAATAACATGTAAGGAAACACAATGAGAGGTATTAAACACACAGGAGCACGTAGACAAGACAAGAGGGAAAGACAACAGGGGAGAAACAAAGGAAGACAAACTTGACTGGCATGGAGAGAATGAGAGAGTGAGAGTGAAAGAGTGAGAGTGAAAGAGAGGGAGAGTGAAAGAGTGAAAGAGGGCGAGTGAAAGAGTGAGAGAGAGATGGAGCAGGCTGTGGTCTGGGAGAAAGAGAGGAGTGGAAAGGGAACAGTTCATACTCTCTGTCCCCTTTTATTTTATAAACGCACACAACCACACCAATCCATTCACACGTTCACCCCTTCTTCTCTGGCAATCATGCAAAGTATCTGAAACAAACAACAACCAAGACTAAATCCAAAGCTAAGCCCAGTTTATCACACAGCCCATTTAGAGCAGTAATACATTTCTGGGGTGCAGAGTGATCACAGCCTTCTTTTGATTTGAACCAATTCACATCTAAGGCTCAAGTAAAACACCTTTTCAATTAGGTCGACAGCGAGGTGGAATGTCAGGATAAAATGTCAAGTCTGATTGGCTTTCTTGAAGAACACGACCCTTTCCTTTAAAAGACTGACAGAACTTATTCAAATGGAGGCTGTGAGCGGTTTGCCACCTGCAGTACAGTAGCGTACATTATCACTGAATGAGAACGGATCAGCCATGCAGGATCAGATGAACAGCACCAGTAAGTCAGTACTTATCACGCTCGTTTATCTCTTTAGTCTGAGACCCAGGCTCATGCAGTGGTGATATGGTTGGTCTCTGTGTCTGATGAGATGCATGCAGAGGAGGCGAGACGTCTCTCGTTCATCATTACCACTTGATAGACAACACCTTCATACTCTACTGCATCTAATGTCTGTCTAAAACTCTGCGCCACGGAGCAAATCACTTCCCATCACACCAACAAGAGCGGCATGCTTTAGGGTGAGAGAGACACCTACACGTTGAATACAATTTTACTTCTACAGTACTACAGGGTGGGAAATGTGGTGTGAGAGCACGGTGAAAAGACTTAAAGGGCTTTAAATCTGTCAAATATCAGGGTATCCCACAGTCAAATGTCTTAAATGTCACTTTCAAAACTTCACTGTGATGAGTTGCTTGATGGCATATAATTGTCACTGCCTGGAAATTGATTAAATGTCTATGGGGGGTGATGTCAGTGTCTTTAATTAGAGTGCTTTTTGTGGAATACCCTTTGATATGAGGACACACACAAACACAGACTGATGGAGGAGATGCATGGTGTGTGTGCAGACTGAGACAGAGAGTAGTGTGGAGTGGAGACAAACAGCAGTAAGACAAGCGAGTTGGACCACTTACATGGGCACATTGGACGCGCACAGGAAACTGACTTCTTCAAAGCGCAGAGTTTTATTCCAGTCAAAAAGAAGTACACTTCGATGTAATAGAATAGGTCACTGCAGAGATCAATACTACACTCTATGTACAACCAATAGCCATGCACACTTAGGATTCCAAGCTGACCAGCTACGAGAACAACTGCTACAAAGTCCCATGCACTGACAGAATTTAGTCAACAACATGAAATAAATCCTTGAATCCAAACAACTATTGCCTTTTTTTGTTTTATGGATAGACAGACCTTCATAAAAGTAGTAAGGCATTTTCAACTTCCAGAAGATTGCATGCTAAACAACCAAAAGCCCACATCACTATCACTAAAATAATCTAAAAAAGTCTTAACAAAATATCCGACATAGAAGACATGCAAGAAATCACATACTGTCAGCACTAGCACTGCAGTGACAGCCATGTTAGAACACCATAGTACCATCATGCACACATACTTCTAATAAATCCCATGCAAAAGAATAGCAAACAGAATATTCACACTCCTGATTTCAAAAACAATCTGTTAAAATACTATCATGGTATATCATTCAGAGTTTCCTAAGCAAAACAAAGCATAATCTAAGCCTAGGCTAGTACAGGGCCACTAAAACTGACCATTCCCCATTCCAACATCTAAACATTCCCTATGTCAGAACATTGCCTCTAAGCCTAGACAGTTTTTAATTAGTATCTTCACAATTGTTAGAATAACGGCCATAGTTCATTAAACCCTGACTAGGGTTGCAAACAACTTCTAGAAGAAAGAAGAATCTTTATATAGCACTGCCTCAAAGGAATGCTGGGCTTTTCCTTCGGTGTTGAATGAGTGTATAAATACAGAATAACCTTTATTTGCCCCTTAGTCTGTACGGCTGTTCTAACCCATGCACTAGTTAAAACACAGACAAACCTGATGACAAGACACTCATGTTGACCCCATGCAGTTTACAAAGGACTGACCACAGCGTCAGAGTACAACTACGGTCACATGCAGCAATGATGAAAGGTGAAGAAGAGACAGAGAAACTACCCTACAATTAAAGTGATAAAGATCATGCATGAAACAATAAGATAGTCCAAAGACTACAGAGACAGAGGTTACAGAACCACCGGGGACAAACAAATAGCTTGTTGATTTATAGAAGTTTAACTGACGCACGTTTTCATTGGGCTCCATCAGTATCCATTCAACTTGCTGATTGACTGAAGGTGAACTTTAGGGCTTATAGACCATCAATCAGAACCAAACGTTGGAGAGTTGACAGATGAAGCCCATGCAGGACACAACTACCACAGTAAACCACAGCAAGGAGGCAGGAGCCCATGCAGAATTGTGATCGGCTAAGAACCTGGCTTAAAATAGATCTGCTCCAGAGATGGGTAGGATAGCACTGGCACGCAAACTGACAATGTTCTTTTACAGATGGAGAGTAGAGGAGTGCATGCATTGTGCTGCATGCTGGAGGCCAGGAGCCATAAGCTTGTCACAACCACTTTGCAGCACGGGGGGGGGGGGGGGGGGGGGGGGAAAGGAACATTCTAGACTAGGAACTAAGACATGAGCAAACCGGCTACAATCGGCCATGCATGATCGTCTCATCACGTTCTCCTAATGCCTCGCGGTTCCATCAGCAGAGAAAGATTATTTATATTGTATTTTGAAATCAAAGCAGTGGAAGCTATAATAAGAAATGAGAAACAGTGCAAGACAGAACCGAGACCTAAACAATGCAGAGAGCGAAAACTTCCCAGCATGCCTTGAGGTGTCCCAACTCTATCCCCCCCCCCCCCCAAATGTATCATGGAAACAAGAAAAATAAATAATAACGAAAACGGCAGCAAACCATCTGGGGCTAACAGCAGAGACCACATCAGAGCATGTCGGTGTTAAAGGATGGCAGCTAGCGGAATCAGTGTACAGGCAGAGGAACAATGGCAGTAGGAGGAGCCGGGTTAAATTACCTCTATCTTGCGACCTTCCACTAGCGTGCCGTGAAGCCTTTCCCGGGCTTTCTCCGCGTCGGCGCTGGTCTCAAACGTGACAAAGCCAAAGCCCTGGGGTAGACAGAGGGGAAAGAGGAGCACCACAAAGACAGCGTAAGGAGTGGAAAAAAAAACATGCTGGTTGTTTTATAGAAAATAAAAACCCTTTGATTTAGCTAGTTTCATTCATTTCATTACACATTTACTGAACAGGTACGCAGTAATCACTGGTTTATACAGTTGTTTGTTCTAGAACTGATACGGTAGTTACTGATTAGTGAAGGGTTGGGAAAATGGAATTTCGAAATTCAACGGAGGGCCGCACAGATTTTCAAGTCAGTAGGACACAATGCAGTGTGGGAAATGTTTCATTTAGACACAGCCCTGTAAAGTTACATTTGAACCCATTTGACTTTTTCTTCACAATCATTTCCCCAGCAGTGGGACTGAGGACGTTTACCATCTCACTCACCTTTGAGCCCCTCTCATTGAAAATTATCTCAACATCAATAATCTTCCCAAATTGCTGAAAATAAACAAACAGAAGAAATTAGGATACAAAACAAAAACTAAAATTGTATTTTATACTCTGTGTAATGAATTGACAATCATGGGTGAACTACACCTGCAGCACACTAGGAGGTAGTATTGTACCAGAATAAACAATCAAAATGCACCAACCTTCTTTAGTCTCTTTTTCTCTCCCTTTAACACGTTACTACATGCCTTCCATTCCTCACTAATTCACTAACTACCTCTCTATGGCTCTCATGGCCCTGTGATAGAGTAAATCAAAGGGCATGAGTGTTCCTCCCTTTGTGACTGACACCAACCATCAATTAAACAACACGAGGGTCAACGGATTTACTCCTCATCTCAAAGGGCAACAAGGAAGTTCACAGATTCTTACCCCAAACATCTGCCTGAGGTCAGGGTCTCGGAAGCGGAAGGGAATGTTGGAGACGTGAAGTCGTTTTGGGGTTCCTTTGGCCTCTGAGGCGTCAGCCCCGGATACTCCTGCTAATTCTACTGCCACGCACTGCCCCACTCCATCTACCTGACCTGGGGACACCTCTGTCTGCTGGGAGAGAGAGAGAGAGAGAGAGAGAGAGAGAGAGAGAGAGAGAGAGAATGGGAGAGGCTGATAAATGGAATGAACAGAGTACTCTCGAGCATTGTCGGGACAAATGCAGAGTGAACCTAACAACAAAACCAACCTGAACACTCACCTGGGTGGGTAAGATGTTGGGAGTGGTGGCTGAGCCATTTGTTCCAGCCCCTAAATCCGATGGCCCCAGTCCACCTGCACCAAACAAAGCACCGCCAAACTCTGTCCCCAGGCCGTTCTGCGGAGGGGGTGGTGGAGGGAATGCTGAGAAGGGCGGGGGCACCAGCCCCTCCTGGCCCCCCGTTGAATCTTGAGAACCCTGAAGGAGGAGAAGACAGGGTTAATAGTGGTAGGCATTACTGTGCTGTACCATGCAAATGGAGGGCAGGGAGAGACACTAGAACCAGGGTTAAAAACACAGCTTAAACTTCACCGTCCCTCCTACTCCATCTCTCTCTCTCTCTCTCTCTCTCCATATCTCTGACAGCAGAGCGTTTCAGTCAGTCTACCATTAAATATTCACTGCAACCACATCTATTATTAACAGACACAAAATCTGATACACAAACTGCTACACAAATGTGCTCACTATCCATGTACACGCATATCCAGATAATATTTACAACCATTTTTACCCTGTGGTAATCAATAGTGCTATCCTATTTAGTTACACTTGATATGAATTCATATCATAATCGGTCGAGTTGAAAGACAGCTCCAGGCCATTGCCACAGCACTGTTACTATGCCGTCTTCATGATAAGCATGGTAATGGATTGTAGCGCCGGCCGGTCACGATTTAAAAAAAGGTGTCAGTTATGTGTTGTGGTATGGTGACACTGTGATATAGCACTCTTCAGTCACACGCTCAAGGACATCCTGTAATAACTTAAAAAACACCCCAACTGTGCTCAGAAAGAGCTCAGTAAAAGCCTGTAGGGAGGGAGGAGTGGGAGGGGGGACGGGGGAGCGCCATTTTGTTTCAGGCCATGAAACTGCTTCGTGGCCTTCCAGGCATGATGACAGAATCCAATACCATTAAAACAGGCCAGTCAGTCAGCCAGCCAGCCAGGCCTGGGCGAGGCGACACCCAGGCTCCAGACAGCCTTTTTAATTACCAGGGAAACTAAGTTGCGGTGCAGTAAAGCAAATGAGGATTCACTAATCCCAGAGACTGCAGACTTCTCATCTTGAAACGACAGCGGAAAGAACCGTCCCAGCTACTGTTAAATCCCCTCTACTAGATAAGGAGGAGTGAGCTCTCAGTTCTGTGCCTCCAAGATAACGAGTGCAACAAAAATAGGTTTAATTCAGAACAGGATGGGAAAAAAAAAAAAACTGTTCTACTTCTGTATTCCACCAGCCACTTCTTATGTATTCCAGTTAATATGAAATCGCTTATGAGGCTAATTGCATACTGCATTCATTGCAATGTCAATAACTTAATAATAACAATAGCACAAACGCCATAATTCTGCATAAAACGAGGAGGATGATTAAACGAAGGAGGATTCCAAATAAGTTAAATATAGGGAATTCCTCCTTCCTCCTGTAAAGACATTTCATCCATAAACATTCACAAGCCTGCAACCAGCCAGTAAAGGGTGCATCTCATCGTCTGAGTCACAGTGACCGAATCCAAATCTGTGTTGGCGGCTCAGAGGATGGGGATGGGGGTGGGGTGGAAGAGTAGTGTGTGTTTATAGCAGTAAAGTATCTTGATCATGTGAGTATGGAACGGATATTTAGGCTACTCACTGATACCCACTGACGGATAGCAGAGAGAAGGTACTGGTAGCCCTCAACCCATGTCAACTGGACATTCCTGCCACACTGACTGAGAGGTAACAGTACCACTGCCCTAAATGGCATTATCTCACACAGAGCAGGAGAGGAGGGAGAGAGGGAGAGTTGAAGAGAAAGGGGGGAGAGGGTATTATAAAAAAAGGGAGTCGTGCTGTGTTGCAAAAAGGAAAGGATCAAATAATTTCTGGAAAAACATATTAAAAATTAAACTGAATGATCAGATTGTTTACAAATTCCAGGAGACAGAGGGGGTTCTACAGTCAATTGTATAATATTTCACAAATATGTATATAATGCAGCATATCATAACTCACTAGTAAGACACTAGCTGATGTTCAAAAGCAATTCAGGAATGAATAGCAAATAGTCTAAGCATAACAAATCTACAAGGTACCATTTCAATAGAACTTCAGAATTACTGTTCTGCATAAACGTATAACACAATATTAAAAATGCACCATCTGAATTACGATAAACTGTGCAACCATCTGAATTACGATATGCTAAACTCTGCAAGCATCTGAACTACGATAGGCTAAACTCTGCATCCCTCTTTCTCTTCACACATGGCGGCGGTAGTACAGAAGTGTTACCTGAGACACCATAGGTTTTTCCATACACCAAGAGGACCGGGAGGGAGAGAGAGGGCTTGCAATGTGGGTCAAAATATTCAGCGAACCTTGCGAAAGTGCATGTGTTAAAATGTGTGCAGTGACTGCAGCGTAATAAAATAATCAGACTAAATAATTGCACCGTACAGTAGACAGTCAGAAGAGCGTTAGTAGATTACAGTAATCTCTTTAACCAGGTAGTTACTCTAATCCCAATCAGATTATCATGGCAGAATAACTAAATGACCAATATTAATCTATAGCCTACTGTGACGCATTGCTTTTCATTAAATATGCAGTTTCTTTCCCCCTTTCTCTCCAATGCAGTAGTACGTTCCTCTTCCTTTATCTGCAGCTGGAGAAGGAGGTATGCTTTTCCCTCTCCTTTTCCTCTCCTTCTTCACCCTCCCCTTCTCTCTCACTCCTCGCTTGATGAAATCCAGACGAGGGTTTCTACCTCCCCCCCGCCCCCCCACCCAGTCAGTCAAAGCCACCGCCGCTACGAAACGTGACACATGGATCCAAAAAGCCAGTCAAGCATAGTGCTGTAGCCGCCTCCCATCTCCATGTAAGGGCACCTATGTGCTGAAACCCTGTCACTCCTTCAGGGTTGTGATTTTCATTGGTTGACAACACATTATATACAGCCTATCCCTCTGTGGTACATTAACAGCTAATTAGAATAAACCCTACAGGCACCACAAGCAAAATAACACATGGCAATTCATTTAAGGGTAACATAGCATTGGACTCCAAACAAAAATAGTTGGTCAGTTTCTAAAGGTCTGGTGGTAGTATAGGCTATTGTATTCACTGACTCACATTTATGTAATATTGAGTATCAAATAGATTAGAGGTTGTTGTTGGCCATGAAGGATGGGATCCATGCGAGGCCAGTTGGATGTTCAGTCATACAACACTGATTCTGAAAGCCTGGCTGGACCCGTCTCACAGGACACCATTAAAAAGACTTTCCTCAGCAGCATCCCCATTATATACTCCTACAGACTGCACAACATTAAGCCACGTCTACTACGGCACCAACACCATGGTGGCCATACGCAGTCCCAAAACTCTGAAATAGGGTTGCAAAGGGTCAGAAACTTTTACAGAAATTTTCCATGGGGAAGTTAAGCCCTGGAATTTTGGGAATTTTGCTTAAATTCATCCAAAAAGTTAGCTTATAACAGTGAACCTTTTTTGTGTGATACACATAAGGCAATTCTAGGTCTTGTGGCATATTTTGGTTAAACTATCCCCAATTCAATGAAATTGCAACCCTCTGCATGCACAGTGCATTCTTCCATCACATGTGCAGTGCACTCTTCCATCACATGTAAAGCTGATTCTCAAGATCTTGCACACTAATGAGATGCTATTGAGCCCACACTACTACACTGTCTGGTAAGTTTTGATTACAATACTGGGTAGGGTGAATATATTTTTATATGACATACATGATTTCTTTGTTAACTAGTAAATAGTAGCCTACAGCAAAGTGTGTTTAAATCATTTCTAACTTGTTAACAATTTTTGCTAGTTAGTTTTTGCTTGAGCCTGCTAACTGTGGAGTGTTAATTCACCGGTTTCATTTTAAAACATTTATCTTACAAAGGAGTTGTTTAATCTAACTGCTTAACTATTTATCTGTCCATGGAATTGCATTTGTTTTTTTTTTACTCATTTTTTTCTAATCTTTACAGGACAATGCCACGGGCACTATGATGTGCGGAGACAAGCTGTGTACATTTGCAAATACTGTGCCAAATCATGTGAAGAATGCAACAAAGATGCAGAATCATATGGCCAAGTGCATAAAGTTCCCTCAGCACTCACAACCCTCTACTTCTATTCGAGGTGAAAATGATGAATCAGACACCTTATCGATAGCAACAGCTCATGGTCCTCCTGGAATCAGAAGTTTTTTTTTTGACTCAATGGAGGAACGTAGTCAGAGAAATGCTGATGAATGTCTTGCTCGAGCTGTGTATTCTGAATGTTCTTCGCCCAGCATACACCCTCCAACCACACATACTTTATCTACTAATTTGTTGGATGCAGAGTTCAAGTGAAGGTCAAGCAAATCATAGAGAAAGCAGACTGTATTGCAATCTCTTTTGGGTGGTCGAATGTTTGTGGGCAAGGAATAATAAACTACATAATCTCCACCCCTCAACCAGTATTCTACAAGAGCACAGACACAAGGGACAACAGACACACCGGTCTCTACATTGCAGATGAGCTACAGGCAGTCATCAATGACCTTAGACCACAGAAGGTATTTGCACTGGTGACAGACAATGCTGCGAACATGAAAGCTGCTTGGTCTAAAGTGGAGGAGTCCTACCCTCACATTACACCCATTGGCTGTGCTGCTCATGCATTGAATCTGCTCCTCAGGGACATCATGGCATTGAAAACAATGGATACATTCTACAAGAGAGCCAAGGAAATGGTTAGGTATGTGAAGGTTCATCAAGTTATAGCAGCAATCTACTTCCAAGCAAAGTGAAAAGAATAAGAGCACCACATTGAAGCTGCCCAGCAACACCCGTTGGGGTGGTGTTGTCATTATGTTTGATAGTCTCCTGGCAGGGAAGGAGTCTCTCCAAGAAATGGCCATATCACAGTCTGCCGATATGGACAGCCCCATCAAGAGGATCCTCAAGGATGATGTATTTTGGGAGAGAATGGTAAGCAGCCTGAAACTCCTGAAACCTATAGCAGTAGCCATTGCAAGGATTGATTGGGACAATGCCGTGCTGTCTGATGTTCAGACTCTGCTTGCAGATGTAAGAGAATAAATCCGTACTGCCCTGCCCACTTCACTGTTGCGCCAAGCAGAGGAAACTGCAGTTGTGAAATACATAAAAAAGCGTGAAGACTTCTGCCTGATGCCCATACACGCCGCAGCGTACATGTTGGACCCCAAGTATGCTAGCAAGAGCTTCCTGTCTGGTGCAGAGATCAACAAGGCCTATGGTGTCATCACTACCGTGTCTCGCTACCTTGGCCTGGATGAGGGCAAGTTCTTGGCAGTCTGGCAAAGTACACTTACAAGCAAGGGCTTTGGGATGGAGATGCAATATGGCAGTCGTGCCAACATATCTCATCAGCCACCTGGTGGAAGGGACTCTTTCCCCTGTTGCCTCAATCATCCTCCAAATCCCACCAACATCAGCCACCTCAGAGGGCAACTGGTCCTTGTTTGGGAACACACACACCAAAGCATGCAACAGGCTGACCAATACAAGGGTTGAAAAATTGGTGGCCATCTGGGGAATTCTTGGCATTTTGAGCCTGACAACGAGCCATCCCAACGAAGTTGGAAAGTGATAGTGAAGATGAGGCCTCAGAGTCTGATGTTCAAGAGGTGGACATTGAGGAGGTCCAGGGAGAAGACATGGGAGAAGACAACCAAAGTTTATAGACTTTCATTTTAGAGATGTATGTTGAAAACATTTTTGGGGAGATGCGATGGATCATTGGGGATCATTCAATATTCCCTTTCTTTTGTTGTTCAGTGAAATCATCCCATGTGAAGAGTCAACTCATTTAATTAAAGTTCAATTCGTAACTAAATCGTTTTTTTTTTTTCTATTGGAAGGATTTAAGAATTTGCAATTACGTCTACTTATGATAAGGTAAAAGGTTTATGTTTCTGTCTCCAAATGATATGGTAAATATATCCAATACAAAAAAACATCTAGATTTAAATGGTATTAATATGCATATATTTCCAATAATTCCCATGGAAAGTTTCCACCTCAATATTCCCCAAAATGTGCAACCCTACTCTGAAAGACGTATGGTATGGTGGAGGAGCAAACCTCACTGACACAACCCTCCTAATCCTTCAAACAACCCAGCACCCTAAAACAGCCTGCTGTAGGAAGATGAATTAGTGTATTTGGGAGGATTAACATCCGTGCCCAATTGCTGTTAAAGTTTCCGCACAATATTTGATTGAGTCAGCCACCAACACTAGTGAGGATTGGCTCTCTTTCAGCCCAGAGAAGAAGACAAGAGAATAAACGTTGCTGCCCATGTGTCCATTGAACTGAACCAGCGCAGTCAGCCGATAGTGGGGGAAGGGTCTTAAGGAGCCTCAGACTCAACACTGCACTGCAGCAGAACTGGCCATTGTTTCTGTCAGTCACAATAGTGCATGTGTGCAAATTAACATACTTGCTGTGCTGTCTATTCAAAGCTCAATGCTGTTCTGCACATCCCTTGACCCAGCTAGATTGGCAATACTGCAGCTTTAGATATCTGGGCAGAGTGAGGAGCGGCAGTAAGCCTGTAGTGGAGACGATGTCTCAGAGTGCATTAGTGCTGTAATACTGTCTGCCAGTTCTGCAGCAGTTTGGTTGGTGCAAATGTGAAGCAGCAGGTAAGTCTCTTACCCCTGGGGGCGAACGCTTGGGTGGGGCTTTCAATCCCTGCCTTCCCTTTCTAAACCAAGCAGGGTGGCTGCAGTAATGGAGGTGATGCAGCAAAATACACCACCATCACGCATACTGTTGCTTGATTGCTTAATAGCAAAGCTGTAAGTTCCATTGATGGGGTAGCAAACAGCATTTATAACCCTAACGCACACACACTAATACACTTTAATCTGGGTTATAATGATGAAGAGCCAACTAAAAGAAGGCATTTTTTTTAACCTCACTTCTCTCTCTGTCTCCCATGGGACAGTGAATGACTGGTGACACCTTTAAAATCCATTCACACTTGAACCCCACCACCACCACCACCACATCCCCCATTAGGCTGCCCATGCCCTTTGAGGAGAAAAACATGTTTAGGTAACAGCTGCTGAGGAAGAGAAACAGCAGAGAGAAATGGGAGAGAGGGGAGGGTTGAGCTCCAAGTCACACAGCTCTAGAAATGCATGTGCTGGAGTTAAAAGAGCTTGAGGAGATTCCTGCTGCTAACTGTCCAATCAGCACCCTGAGCACAGAAACTCACAGCACCCCATCCAGTACTGTGGCGGGAGGAGATGGGTGGTGGTAGGAAAGGAGAGGCTGGGTTGTACCAACAGAGAAGGATTGAGGGGAAAGAGTAACAACTGTTTCTTGGCACCTGTCTTTTTCACTCAGCAGACAGGGGGGGGTTAAACAGCAAAGACAGCTGGGAAGACAACAAAGAATTGTCGTAACACTCTCTCCTTCTCCCCCCCCCCCCCCCCTCACCTCCTGGACTAACATGATGTTCTGTACAGTCAGCATGGCCGCAACGTGCGACATACACACAGCTCAACACTGCTAATTTACAGAGATATTTGCAGAGACAGGACCACAGAACATGTTGGGGCAGCATACTCATTAGAACATGTACACAGTTAACCCCTCTTGCTGCCAGCAACACATCTACATATTTAAATGAAAATACAAGTTACCTTACATAAGTCATTACACAATACTAGTCACAAATCACTGAGCGTTCACTGAGCGTCTAGGCCATGTGCATTTATTTGCGGTAAAAGAGTATAACAGTATAACTCCACGCAGCAATCTGAGGCCTTGCCTTGTACAACGTATCACGACTAGCTAGGTAACATCAGTCGAATCAACTGAATCTTTTTCCAAAACATGTAGAAAAGACCAAAGTATTTTGTTCTTTAGATGTTCCAGGTCTAAACCAGCTATACTGGATAGGAGCGTACAGAAAACTGGCTATGACATGAACTCACCGGCAACACCGCAGGATAGTACAGCCCCATCATTGTCTGTACGGGAAGGAAGAAATGCCTTAAGTCTCTCCTCTCTTTCTCTCTATTCCGCTCTGAATGTGGTCTGCTACCATCCGCCGGGAAGTACTTTCTGTCCACGTCTCTCAGATTCAAATTCTCCCTCGCTCTCCGCCAGTGTTCCCCCCTTCCCTTAGCACCACGCAAGTCTTGTGTCCTTGTCACTCTCACTACCCCTTTTTTCTGCTTGCCCCCTTGTCAGTTCTCTCCTCTGACAGCTCTTCAGTCTCTTCCCTTCTTCCTCTGACGTGTGTCACTTCTCACTCACACTACCTCTCCTGCTCTGCTCTGTCATGGCTTCTGCATGTTCCATCCCCTTCAAACTTTCCCTCTCTCTGAGCCTGGCTGGATCCCTCCTATCCATCAGTCTCTCCATCCCCTCCCCTCTCCTCTCTGGCTAGGTACTAACAGGTTAGGAAGGAAGGAAGGAAGGAAGGGAGCTGCTGTTTGGCAGCACTGAGTAGAAGATGCTCTGTTTCACACTATAACGCTACCCACTGCATTGCAGGTTTTTTAAATCATTTATTTATTGGACGGCAGCTTGTCAACCCCATGTTAGGCTCGCAGGCAGGCAGCTCCCCCTCATCTCCCCATGTTCATTACCCAGAGAGGAAACAGCTTCAAACTTCTACGGCTCCATTCTACAGCTCCACAACATGTATATTTATTACTCTGCATTGCACTTTTTCCCCATTTCCTACACTACAGTATTGTTGAGGTTCGATGGGAGAGAAGAGCGCAGATCCCCTGCAGTTCTTACGATACTATTTTTTTCTCCCCTTTTCTGCCCTGCCTGCAAAACGTCTATGCCAGTATGCAGACATCTGCTGAGGTTGGCTACTACAGAGGGGAGAGAGAGGGACCAAAAGAGGTGATGGGAGGTGGTGGGAAAGGGGTAAAAGAGAGGGTGTGAGAGGCTGAGAGAGGCAGTGGATGCGAGCGAGAGATAACGGGATAGAGATAAAAGGATAAAGAGATGGGGAAAGAGCGAGGGATGACGGGATTAGGGTGTAAGTGAGGAGGATGAGAGGATGAATGGGGGATGATCTAAGGATTAACTACACAGACTGAACACACTGATAAACACACAGAATGCACAGCCATATTTATTGTGCACCCTGGCAGGCACACAAACACACACATGCTGTCAAACAAACAAAGGGCTATTTCCATCACACACACACACACACACACACACACACACACACACACACACTCAAACAATGCCCCTCCGCCACAAACACAGATCATCATAAGGCAATACATATAGGAATGCACTGATCAATACATATAGGGATGCACTGATCTGGGCATTCTGGAATGATACAATAGTTCTAATCAATATTTTACATAGCTCTAAACAAACAATACATAGCTCTACTAATTAGGTAGATTGATTGAATTTATTAGACTATTAAAAGTAGTAGGCTGCTCCAGCCGGAGAGGTTCTGCTCGGCCGGAGTTAGAATAACTCATGATAAGCTGTAGACCACACTGTTTTTCTTAGCTGTCTATTTAACACCACAAACCGATGCTAGCACTAAGACCGCACTCAACGAGCTGTCTAAGCAAATAAGAAAATGCTCATCCAGAGGCGGCGCTCCTAGTGGCCGGTGATTTTAACGCAGGAAAAATGAAATCTGTCGTACCCAATTTCTACCAGCATTTCACCTGTGCAACTAGAGGTGAAAGAAACTCAACTTTACTCCACACACAGAGACGCATATCAAAGCTCTCCCTCGCCCCCTCCATTTGGCAAATCTGACCATTAATCTATCCTCCTGATTCCTGCTTACAAGCAAAGGAAGTACCAGTGACACGCTCAATATGGAAGCGGTCCGATGAAGCAGAGCCTAAGCTACAGGAATGTTTCACTAGCACAGACTGGAATATGTTCCGGGACTCATCCGATGGCATTGAGGAGTTTACCACATCAGTCACTGGCTTCATTAATAAATGCATCGATGACGTCGTCCTCACAGTGATTGTACATACATATCCCAACCAGAAGCCATGGATTACAGGCAACATCCTCACTGAGCTAAAGGCTAGAGCTGCCGCTTTCAAGGACCGGGACGCTAATAAGAAATCCCTTAATGCCCTCTGACGAACCATCAAACAGGTAAAGCGTCAATACAGGACTAAGATCAAATCCTACTACACCGGCTCTGATGCTCGTTGGAAGTGGCAGGGCTTGCAAACTATCACTGATTACAAAGGGAAACCCAGCCGTGAGCTGCCCAGTGATGCGAGCCTACCAGACGAGCTAAATGCCTTCTATGCACTGAACCATGCGTGAGAGCACCAGCTGATCCGGACGATCACGCTCTCCGTAGCCGATGTGAGTAAGACCTTTAAACAGGTTAATGTTCACAAGGCTGCAGGGCCAGACAGATTACCAGGACGCGTACTCAAAGCATGCGCTGAACAGCTGGCAAGTGTCTTCACTGACATTTTCAACCTATCCCTGACCTGGTCTGTAATACCAACTTGTTTCAAACAGACCTCCATAGTCCCTGTGCCCAAAAACGCCACGGTAACCTGTCTAAATTACTATCGCCCCGTAGCGCTCACATCTGTAGCCATGAAATGCTTTGAAAGGCTGGTCATGGCTCACATCAACACAATGATCCAAGACACCCTGGACCCCTTCCAATTCTCTATTTAACTCCACACTGCCCTTTTCCACTTGGACAAAAGGAACACCTATGTGAGAATGCTGTTCATGGACTACAGCTCAGTGATCAACAGCATAGTGCCCTCCAAGCTCACCACTAAGCTAAGGACCCTGGGACTGAACACCCTCAATTGCAACTGGATCCTGGATATCCTGACGGGCCACCCCCAGTTGGTGAGGGAAGGCAACAACACATCTGCCACAGTGACCCTTAACACAAGGGCCCATCAGGGGTACGTGCTTAGTCCCCTCCTGTACGCTGCGTGGCCGTGCACGACTCCAACATCATCAATAAGTTTGCAGACGGCACGATGGTGGTAGGCCTGATCAACGTTGACGATGAGACAGCCTATAGTGAGTGTGATGCTAGGACAACAACAACCTCTCCCTTAACGTCAGCAAAACAAAAGAGCTGTTCGTGGACTACAGAATACGGAGGGCCGAGCACGCCCCCATTCACATCGACTGGTCTGTAATGGAGCGGGTCCACATCACTAAGTATCTATCATGTTCCAAACAAACCAAAACAGCTGCACCATTGCTTGGCATAGCAACAGCTTGGCATCCGACCACAAGGCGCTACAGAGGGTAGTGTATTCGGCCCAGTACATTTAAAAATATATATATTTAACCTTTATTTAACTAGGCAAGTCAATTAAGAACAAATTCTTATTTACAATGATGGCCTACACCGGCCAAACCGCTGGGCCAATTGTGCACCGCCCTATGGGACTCCCAATCACGGCTGTTTGTGAAACAGCCTGGATTCGAACCAGGGTGTCTGTAGTGATGCCTCTAGCACTGAGATGCAGTGCCTTAGACCGCTGCACCACTCAGGAGCCTAATCACTGGGGCCGAGCTCCCTGCCATCCAGTACCTCTATACCAGGCAGTGTCAGAGGAAGGCCCTAAAGAATGTCAAAGACTCCAGCCACCCAAGCAGTACTGATCTGGAACCAACAGGACTCTGAACAGCTACTACCACCAAGCCATTTGAATGCTAAAAATTGAGTTAAATAGTTAACCAAACAGCTACCTGGACTATCTGCATTCAACCTTTTTGCACTAACTTATTTGACTCAACACATACGCTGCTGCTACTATTTACTATCTGTCACTTTATTTGTAGTTATATGCACATATCTACATCAAACCCCTGCACATCAACTCAGTACTGGCACCCCTTGTATATAGCCAAGTTACCCCTTGTATATAGCTAAGTTACCGTTACTATTTTTGTATCTATTATTACTAGTTTTACTCTACTCCTCCATTTACTTTTTGTTAGGGCCCCTAAGTAAGCATTTCACTGTTAGCCAACACCCTGTTGTTTACAAAGCATGTGACAAATAAAATTAGATTTGAGACAAAAATACATACAGAAAAATTGAAGGATAAAAACACAATAAAGCCAAAGGCTTATTTCCATTGTGGTCCTCAGGTATGGATGTGTAAAACATGATGAAAAGGGGCACTAGACTCCTACTACAGGACCCTACCAACCTCCAGACAGACCCACATACGTAGGGTTTCAGGCTAAACCACCATGCATAAACATTAGCCGTATTGACACAGCCAAACCTACAGGCAGATCAACCAATGCACAACAGCCCATAGGAACGCCAGCTAGAGTGTAGGCTCAACTCCTATGTGTACTCCGAGGCCGATTACATCACTAAGAACTAGCTAGCACTTAATAATTTAAAACATTTGTTGTATGTTTGACTAGTCTTGAATCAAATACGTAAGTTTGGTTCCCATGTGTTTGTTTGGATCATAACTATATAAAACAACCTTACCATATGGTATTCAAACTTTTTCAGCGCGGACCCCCCATTTTTTCCCCGCAGTAATTCCTTGCCAAATCTAACAACCTTAACATCGTTCAAATGTCTTCAACAAAAAATCTTCAATTCATTACATTTTTCATCTCTTTCAAAATTCAAACAATACCAACAAATACATTTACACAAGTTTTTTTTTCTATTTTGGTGACCCCACTGCAGTTCCCCTGTGCCCCCACTTCGGGTCGCGACCCTGACTTTGAATACAACTGGTCTAGCCTATATATTACCTCACCACAGAAAGGTTAACTTCAATATGGTGGCTCACTTGCTTCAGTCTCTATCCTCCCCACCTCTCGCTTTCCCTCTCTCCTGCCTCTTCTGCTCCCCCCCCCCCCCCCCCTCTCTCTCCAGCACAGGCATCGAGCAAGATGCATTCCCAAGAAAGGAGATGACAGGGGCAGAGGAACTCAAGTTGGTGGAAAAAACACATAATGGAGATAAAGCTGTGGAGATCCATCATGTTGAGAGAGGAGAGGGAGAGTAGGCAGACCAACACTCCCCTCCTGTGGATCTGCCAGAGACCTGCATTCACATCTCAGCCATGACAACAGACAGAAGACACAGCACTGTGCTGCTGCTCCCAGGCAGATAAGAGACTGTCAGAAACAGCCCTGTCTTGCGCAGGTAAGGTACTCATTATTATAACCGCTATGGAGGGAGAGCACTAGAAATTAGAGAGCGGAGGGGAAAGAGAGCAGGGTAATGTGGATTGTGGAAAAGCGTGCACAGCAGCCAGGCAGTTAAAAATGATTCAGAGTGGAAAATGTCGTCAGAGTTTCTGTAGGCTATATTCGTGTTAGGCCTTCAGAAGAGATGATCAATGGTACTTTAACATGTTTCATGAAACTCCATGATACATTCATCAATTATGCTCAAAATTAAAGGAGACTTCAGTAAGATGTTACTCTCTCTTACCTGGCTATGAGGTGGGTATCCAAGGAAACCTGGGGTTAAAGGGTCGTTGTTCTAAAAAAAAAAAAAAGTAAGAGAGGTAAGGATTAGTAAAATGTGATCTGATTTAACATGAGCCTAACATTTTTCAGCTCCCATCTTCACCCCTAACAAAGTAACATGCCTCAAGAGGAGAAACAGCCTAGCTGTTACTAGTGATGAGGGGAAAAAGTCCCTCTGCAGCAGGCGTATGGTGAGCAATATGTTGGGAACACCGAATCACAAAATCGAATAGCAATACATATAGAATCGTGAGGATCGCAATACATATCGTATCAGCACCTAAGTATCATGATAATATTGTATTGTGAGGACCCTGGCAGTTCCCAGCCCTAGCTGTTACGGTATACCCTACAGACCAATACATTTATGAAAATACGTATGGCGCAGGAAAGACGCAGGGAACTTAAGGGTGCACATTTCACAAGGATTCTACAGGTTAACAGTTAAAATTAGGACCCTTTTGGTTTGGACCCTGAGCGCTGCCTCAACCACGTAGAGCAGCTGGTGAATCACTCTGCAGCCAGGCCAGTTCCTTATTCAGCAGACAAAACAAATCGCACTCCGCAACAAAAAGATAAATAAAAAGAGTGCACCCTTCCCCCGTCCATGCCCCTGAATCTAGTGTTGTGGTTAATTGCTCTGTAATTACTTCTAATTAGATTATTTCTGTCGCTCTTCCCTCTCACACACCCCCCCCCCCCCCCCCCCGGCAGAAGAGCCATTTCCCCACGGCAGAAGAGCCATTTCCACCCGGCAGAAGAGATGCCCTCTCTGAAAGCTAGCTGTGCTTACTGCGCTAACCCTGGATGGGACTACACAGCCACACCAAAATGAGACATGGCGGTGGTGGAGGGAGGGAGGGGCAGAACAAAAACAGGGAGGGGAAAAAGGAAGGAAAGGGGAATGAGGTCAATCAAACAAGTAGAGAGAGGGACAACATTTGACGGGGCACAGAGAGTGTTTAAGTAGTGAGCAGCAGCAGCAGAAGTGAGTAACAGACTGATGTATGGTGCTGTCTGGATTGTACAGACCATAGCATACATGACCCATGCCAGAAGAGTGAGATGTGTGCTATTCAGCCCAGCAGTGTCTGGGCTCCCTCTCCCGCATAAAACAGCGCTCTCTTTGTCTTCCCCTCTCCACTTCCTGTTTCATCTGGAACCAATTTCCCCCTCGTGCCTCGTCCCCTGGGGGAACACACTCCTCAGTGCGCCGCATCAAAGCGGGAGAGCCGCAGAACGGACAGGGCTGTATTCACAACACACGAGGTAAAAACACTGGTAGTCTTCAAAGGAGTTACAGTGGAGGACTGATGAAGATGTGACACTGAACATTTGAAAGGATGCAGGTCTCCAATGCCTCTGGCAACGTAAACCTGAGTGGGTGTAACTGACAAAAAACAATGTAGCGCATCACTTGGAACACAGAACTACCCCACACGTTTCAATACATAACCAGGTTGCAGGAAAAAGCCTATCTGTTCTAGTAGAAAGGCAGGATGAAGAGGGAGGAGTTTAGGTTAGAACAGGGGGAGGGAGAGGAGAAGAATTTGGTAACATCTGGAATCAATCTGTCTGGAGGAAAGGGGGAGGGAGACGCATGGGGGATGGAGGGAAGAGAAAGAACAAGAGCGTGAGATGGAAATTAGAGGAGAAAGACAGGGGTGGAAGAATGTGGGGATTAAGAAAGACAAAGACGAAAGACAAAAAGTGAAAAATACAGCAAAATTAAGAGACCAAGAAATGGAGACAATGACTCATACACCAAGAATGTCATGTGACTTATATTTCCTTAAAGGGTGGGGGAGGGGGGTCTGAACTTGATACTCATTGTTAAAACACACACACACACTTTCTTCTGCGATGCACATGGCACTTTGGCCAAGTATGCATTTGAGGTCTGCTTTGAGTCTAACGTTTTTTTAAGCTTTTATTATGCTTTACGAAACTCATGACCACCTCTCTCATGCAGATACAAGCTGCAATTTAACAGGGTACCATCCACTTTGGTATTAATTACACACATTTACAGTAGAGGGGTAGTTATGAAGTGTGGCTGCTCTGAGGGCCAGGAGCTACAAAACTGTATGGATCAGAAACGTACAGACACACACAGTGACTTTCTCTCTGTACGCTCAACTAAAGGGAGTCACTTTTTTTTCTCTCCCCCACTTTCTATTTTAGGAAAGAAGTTGGGAGTTGGAGCAAATGGGCAAAAAAAAAGAGAGCAGTGGAGAGAGGGGGGTAAAATGGCATGAGGTCAACAGATGGTGAGGGAGGAGGGGGATGGTCGGACTGAGGGTGATACGATGAGGATGGAGGGAGGAGCAGAGGGGACCAAAAGAAGGAGAAAGAAGACAGGATTAATCAACGTTACCGACAGGGAGACATTCAGGGGTGGAGATGGAAGTACTTATGACAGTTTGGGAGCAGCGGCGGGGAGGGGGTGACAACAACATGACAACAACCAGTGTCTAGAGTTAACGTGTGAGTGTAAGTGGCAGGCCCTGCATCTGATTAAATGAGTGGCGGACTGCGAAAGACAAAAAGGGGGAAAGTTTGAACACTTGTGTTGAGCAACATCTTGGAGAACTTTGAGCTTATCTCAAGGGGTGAAAGGTCAAGGGTGACACCGCTGCATTGCACTCAAAGTTCAGTGACAATCATTAAACAGACTCTACAGAGAAAGTAAGGGGAGTGGGTGTCCACTAGTGTGCTGCACATTATAACTCCTAGTTTTTTCTTTGGGGTTTTAATGACACACAATGCGCCCGCTATTACTAGTGAGCATTCCCTAGAAGCCTAATAGTTTCAAAGTATACTGCACCTTTGGAGCTTATCTGTGCAAAACTGTATAATCTTAATGGTTTGTTAATATCGTAGTTTCCCCCTCAACACTCACCCACCCTCTCCCCCCTTTACTCTCCACCCCTTGAAGCGATCAGTCTGGTTAATGCCCTCTCCTAAATGAGCTTTGATCTCGTTAGCACGACACAAAGCCTCTTTACTGCCAACGATAGGACAAATCTGCTCTCGGGAGCCGGAGGGAGGCACATACAGCATACTGTACACTATCAGGATGGACTAGGCTAGGGCACATCAATACTGCATAGTGGTAAACAGAAAGAGAGATGGAGTGATTGGACGGTAGAGATAGTGAGCGGGGGTGGGGAGGTTTGTCTCACTGGCAGTGCACACTAAAATTCTATGGACCAGGAGTCAATTAGCAATCTGGAAATATGCCTGAGGGGGAGGATGATAGGAACAAAAGAGGACGGAGATGAGGACACTCCTCTCTCATTTAATATTTCAGCCATGATTTAGGCTGTTACCCATCCTGTCCTCTGGGTAGCAATGAATATCAAATAGCTATCCATCGCCGCACCAAAAATATTTAGTGAACTCATCTTCTCAGCACTGAACATGGTGTCACCTACAGGACTGGATGATGTAATCCAGTCTAATAACATTAAGCACCACCAATGTAATATCCTAATGTTCCTAATACCAGTAGTTATTGTCAAACCTCACCTAAGACGCATAAAAGATTTTTTCTACATATTTCTCATTCTCTTGTGCTAAATGTTCTCTCTCTCATACTGTCTTTTATCTTCCTGTTCCCTCCCTCTCTCCCGTGGGCGTATTTCCAGCCTGACCCAGTGACAGGCGATCAATATAAGTGATTGGCAGCGAGATCCCAATGTTGCACCTCTCATTGTCACACCATCTACACATACCCTTTTGTCATCATCATCATCATCATAGGTTAGCAGCAGTACCAATTGAAGCATTTTCCCAATCCCCAGGATTCAATTATCCACAGCTGACCGGGAACCATGTTTGACTGCTGCCTCAGACAAAAACACTGTATGTCAGCTACTTTTGCTCTGCTCTGTTGGATTACGGACACTGTGTGTGCGCGTGTGCAATATCACTGGTTAGAAGAAGAGCAGAGCACTGTTGCCATGCTATATCAGCAGTCAAGTCATGGAGAGGCCCATAGCTAGAGGCAAGGTATCCTAAAGCCCCTTCCTTCCTCCTCCCTTGCTCACGAATAGGAGTCTGTTCTTTGTCTCTCCCGTAATGACCCCTCCCCCAACCCCTCTATTCTTTTTAGCACCTAGCTCCAATCACAGACCAGGGGGACTGGCACAAATGATTGTTCCCAATGCGGGTACCCTCCTGTATAGCAGGCTTTGATGTGATGACCAATGACAAAGACAGACGGGAATATCACAGTGTGCACATAAGTGCAGTGCACGTAAGTAAGTGCATGAAAGGCCCTTATGTATCGTCGGATCTTTGCTGTTGCTTAACTGTCATTGTCGAGAAGCTGTGAGCTATCATATTACCTTTGTCACGCCCATAATCATGGTGTTACCCTAGCTGCCACGAGCACAGAACAATGTTCAAGACACGTTTTGTACCTAGATTGTAATTCTACTGCACGTTCGTTACTGCGACGAGGCATGCTATTGATGAGTGGGCCTGCCTGTCAGCAGCATCATCATGACCCACTGATGTTCTTAAAACAATAGACGTAGCGTGCTATTGAAATGAAATCGTTTTATGCATGGGGTTACAATGTATCACACATTCAATGTAAACAACACATGGAAAGGAAACCAACAAATTAAGCCAAATTGCTGTTTATGTTCTACTTCTTACCTGTCCAATGTCACCAACACCCACCGTCCCGTCTATCCTTGGCCGTTTGCACTCTGCTCCTGCTAATTCGGTCAAAGCTGCAGCTGTTTGTGCCTCGGGCTCAGGATCCCCTCGTTTCATTCCCCGGACTACTGCTGCTGGACCCCCGGTCGTGTTCGCATGGGGTCCGGTTGCTGTATCAATGTCCCTTTCCCGGTCAATCATTCCCCGAGTAACGGGTAACATTATGGATGCGACGTCGGTCGACATTAACATTGGACGGCAACTAGTCTACACTTACAAGTATAGCAATTATTTGTACCTTTGGGATAAGGAATGCTATTCCTTGAATGTGCAAATACCTGATTGTAACGTTAGTTGGTCTTCTTGGCCAAATGTATGGTACCGCTAGCTAGATTGTTATTGTCTAATCAATACAGAACACCATGACCATGTGTGGCTTGCGCACATTTCACACGATTACTAGCATTAGAAAAATATTGTCACAACAGAACACGTAAACCAAGTAAACACAAAAATCCTAATTCCTTGCTAATTAGCTAGCTACACATTCTGCTACCTCGTAACAGTAGCTAGCTAAGGATATTTCTTTCTCCGCCGAATATAGAAAATTATTTGAATCACTAATCTTCTCCTTGCGAAGCCAATGCGTCCTCCGCTCCCAACCAACTATATTTTTTAAGCCTTTCGTTTTCTTCCACCTCTTTCTCCTAGACTTCTTTTTATCACCGTTCTTTTTCACGCAGTATGTTCAGTGAATTCTAGTAGCGTGTGTACGGAGTGGCGAAGAACACGATTTCCTCTCTATCGTATACGTCCGGATTGGTATGGTACGGGCCGCAGAGAGTACACTGATCTGGTGTCAGTTCTTTTTATTTTCCATGTGCTAAGATTACGACAGGGGTAAACAATTTAGACGGGTCCTAGATCTGCACTCTCTATTCCCCTCATTTTCCTCTGTCGTATTCCCTCCTGAACCCCCCTCCTCTGTTTTTTTACCATAACATACAGTGGCATTTTATTTAGAGTAGCCTACCTCAAATGAATGTTTACGACTTTTGTCATTACGGATAGACTACATTTAAAATAATCGAATTTCATAAACATTTAAACGTGTAATTTTGAATGTTTATTTTGAGGGGATTGTTTGCTTGTAAATATTAGACTGCTTGCCACGATTTATGGCGAGCCATTTGTCTTTTTTCCCCTCCGCATTCAGCTTCCACGCATGAGCGAGTGTCTCAAGTCAAGGAATAGAACAAGGAATCGAGTGTAAACAGTTTACCTCCCAATTCTTTAATTGACTTTCACTAGAGTCAGATGGCGGTGATATAGCTAATGAAGCAGAGGGGGAGGGGTTATACATAAAGAGGGAGTAGATGGGGTATGCCTAAAATAACACACAACTAGCAATTTAACAGTGTAGAATAAATATGTGTGAGAAAAGACTCCGGGTTGTGTAGGCCTGGCTACACATGTTAAATGTGATCCATTTTAAACCACTCAAACGTAGGCAACTTCAAAGGCTAATTATTTTAACTGATATGAAAGCATGTTTTTTTATGATAGTGCGACGCCTGGTGGAGATCAAACAACTTCATCACTGGACATACAAGTAACAAGTTTAATGTCACATGCACAAATATAGTGAAATGCCTTTCTTGCAGAGCTCTAAACCCAACAGAGCTGTAATAAATAACAATGTAATA
Source organism: Thymallus thymallus (assembly GCA_023634145.1). Classification (NCBI taxonomy): domain Eukaryota; kingdom Metazoa; phylum Chordata; class Actinopteri; order Salmoniformes; family Salmonidae; genus Thymallus; species Thymallus thymallus. The sequence goes on from CM042397.1 coordinate 23,164,451, forward strand.
CAAAATAATAACATAATGTAGAACAAAAACACATGAGAAATAAAAATAAGAAATAAGAAGAACATGAGAAAGTAAGTAAGCATACCATATAGGGTCAGTCAGTTCTAGTACCATATTTACAATGTGCAGGGATACTGAGTGACAGAGGTAGATATCAGTGGAAGCTGCTGATAGGAGGATGGCTCATAATAATGGCTGGAACGGCGCCAATGGAATTGCATAAAACACATAGAAGCCATGTGTTTGATACCATTCCACTAATTCCGCTCCAGCCATTACCACGAGCCTGTCCTCCCCAATTAAGGTGACACCAACCTCCTTTGGTAGATATGTATAGGGGTAAGGTGACTAGGCATCAGAATATGTGATAAACAGAGTAGCAGCAGCGTGGCGTAGCGGTCTAAGGCACTGCATCTCAGTGCTAAAAGCATTACTACAGACCCTGGTTCAATTCCGGGCTGTATCACAACTGGCCGGGATCGGGAGTCCCATAGGACGGCGCACAATTGGCCCAGCGTCGTCCAGGTTGGGCCGGTGTAGGCCGTCATTGTAAATAAGCATTTGTTCTTAACTGACTTGCCTAGTTATATAAAGCTTTAAATATATATATATATATATATATATATGATGATTATATGTGAGTGGGTGAGTGTATGTGTAGAGTCAGTATAAATGGATATGGACACACATATTATGTGTGTGTGATCAATGAGTGAGTGTTTGTGTGTGTCTGTGTTGGAGTGTCAATGTGCGTGTGCAACAATAAAATAACTCAGATAGTCTGCGTAGCCAGACTGATTGGGGGTAGAAGCTGTTCAGGAGCCTCTTGGTGTCAGACTTGATGCACCGGGCCCCGCTTGCCATATGAAAGCAGAGAGAACAGTCTATGGCTTGGGTGGCTGGAGTCTTTAACAATTTTCCGCGCCTTCGTTTCACACCGCCTGATATAGAGGTCCTGGATGTAAAGGAGCTCTGCCCCAGTGATGTACTGGGCTGTCCGCACCACCCTCTAGTGCCATGCAATCGAGTATGTAGCTATTGCCATACCAAGCAGTGATGCAGCCAGTCAAGATGCTTTTAATGGTACAGGTGTAGAACATTTTGAGGATTTGGGGGCCCATGCCAAACCTTTTCAACCTCCTGAGGGGAAAGAGGCGCTGTCGCACCTTCACGACTGTGTGCATGTGTGTGGACCATGTTGTCCTTAGTGATTTGGACACCAAGGAACTTGAAGCTCTCGACCCGCTCCATTGCAGCCCCCCATTTCCTGTAGTCCACGATCAGCTCCTTGGTCGTACTGACGTTGAGGGAGAGGTTGTTGATCCGGCACTACACTGCCAGGTCCACTGACCTTCTCCCTATAGGCCGTCTCATCGTCGCCGGTGATCAGGCCAACCACCGTCGTGTCGTCAGCAAACTTGATGATTGTGTTGGAGTCGTGCATGGTCATGCAGTCTTGGGTGAACATGGAGTACAGGGAACAGGAATGATGGTGGTCGTTTTAAAATGTGGGGTTACAGACTGGGACAAGGAGAGGTTGAAAATTCTCTCACCCTAACCTAAAGTAGCTGGTGTAAAATAATCTCACCCCAACAACAACTGGGGAAAGTAATACTAACAGTGAGCTCCAAAAGTATTGGAAGAGTGACATTTTTTGTTGTTGTTTTGGCTCTGTATTCTAGCAGTCTGAATTTGAAATAATACAAGGACTATATAATACACATATAAGTGAATGTCCCCACAAAATTGGGACATATTCACTTATAAGTGTATTAAAGTATTAAAAAGTTAAGTATTTGGTCCCGTATTCCTAGCAAGCTCGTGACTCTACAAATCTGTTTTTCAGATTATTTTGTGGCCAATAGAAATTAATGGTAAATTATATAGTGTCATTTTGGAGTCATTTTTATTGCAAATAAAAATATAATATGATACGGATATTATGATTACGGATAATCCTGAATGAATCGTGAATAATGATTGAAAAAGTTAAAAGGACAAATATATCCACATGACATGCTAACCTCTCACCACTGCAATAACAGGGGAGGTTAGCGTTTTTTGGGGTGTATGATATTTATGCCTCTGTAACTTTCTCACTCATCTTTATTCACGATTCATTCAGGATTATCCTTAATCCTGGTAGCATCCACATTAATGTAGAAGTGTTAATTGCAATGGAAAGGAGAGGAAGCATGTGATATAACAGGCCAATACTTTCAGCAGCAGTTTCAGCAATCCATAAAGTGCATACAATTTCAATCACAAGTTATTGACACTGATAGAAAACGACACAGGTTTTATTCTTTATTTTTTATACTCAACCCCCCACCCCCCCCTACCCTAATTGGAGTAAACTAACTGACAGCCATACTTCTACTTACAGCTATTTTCGCTCACATGTAAGTTACTTGTACTGTAGTTAAATAATTATACAGAAAGTATATTCCTAATTTCTTCTTTCTGCAAGTGCTGGATTTTCACACCCAGTGGCCAATCCACCAAGTTACAGTTGAAGTCGGAGGTTTACATACACCTTAGCCAAATACATTTAAACTCAGTTTTTCACAATTCCTGACATTTAATCCTAGTAAATATTCCCTTTCTTAGGTCAGTTAGGATCACCACTTTATTTTAAGAATGTGAAATGTCAGAATAATAGTAGAGATAATTATTTATTTCAGCTTTTACTTCTTTCGTCACATTCACAGTGGGTCAGAAGTTTACATACACTCAATTAGTATTTGGTAGCATTGCCTTTAAATTGTTTAACTTGGGTCAAACGTTTTGGGTAGCCTTCCACAAGCTTCCCACATTAAGTTGGGTGAATTTTGGCCCATTCCTCCTGACAGAACTGGTGTAACTGAGTCAGGTTTGTTGGCCTCCTTGCTTGCACATGCTTTTTCAGTTCTGCCCACACATATGCTTGGGGTCACTGTCCATTTGGAAGACCCATTTGCGACCAAGCTTCAACTTCATGACTGATGTCTTTAGATGTTGCTTCATCCACATAATTTTCCTTCCTCATGATGCCATCTATTTTGTGAAGTGCACCAGCCCCTCCTGCAGCAAAGCACCCCCACAACATGATGCTGCCACCCCTGTGCTTCACGATTGGGATGGTGTTCTTCAGCTTGCAAGCATCCCCCTTTTTCCTCCAAACATAACAATGGTCATTATGGCCAAACAGTTGTACTTTTTTTTTTCATCAGACCAAAGGACATTTCTCCAAAAAGTACGATCTTTGTCCCCATGTGCAGTTGCAAACCGTAGTCTGGCTTTTTTATGGCGGTTTTGGAGCAGTGGCTTCTTCCTTGCTGAGTGGCCTTTCAGGTTATGTCGATATAGGACTCGTTTTACTGTGGATATAGATACTTTTGTACCTGTTTCCTCCAGCAACTTCACAAGGTGGTGAAGTTGTGTTTATACTTGCATACTATTGTTTGTACAATGAACATGGTACCTTCAGGCATTTGGAAATTGCTCCAAAGGATGAACCAGACTTGTGGAGGTCTATAATTTGTTTTCTGAGGACTTGGCTGATTTCTTTTGATTTTCCCATGATGTCGAGCAAAGAGGCACTGAGTTTGAAGGTAGACCTTGAAATACATCCACAGATACATCTCAAATTTACTCAAATGATGTAAATTAGCCCATCAGAAGCTTCTAAACATAATGACATAATTTTCTGGAATTTTCCAAGCTGTTTAAAGGCACAGTCAACTTAGTGTAGGTAAACGTCTGACCCCCTGGAATTGTGATATAGTGAATTATAAGCAAAATAATCTGTCTGTAAACAATTGTTGGAAGAATTACTTAGATGTAGATGTCCTAACTGACTTGCAAAAACTATAGTTAACATTAAATCTGTGGAGTGAGTTTTAATGACTTCAACCTAAGTGTTTGTAAACTTCCGACTTCAACTGTATATTAAATTAGTGGTGATTTCTAAGGGTCACCAAAATCGCTGTATCAATTGCTGTGTCTGTGATAACACAAAACTAAAATTGAAAGCAAGAACATCACAGCAAAAAAAAACGTCAAAGATTAATTTAACTTACAGGTTGTGAGGTGAACAAGCGACAACCATTTCATTTCTATTGCTACTCCACCTTTGTGATTGCTCCTCCACAATCCCTTCAGCATCACTACTTCAGAAAATATTATTTCAGCCACTTTGAGATGGGTGTCCATCAGTGCTATCACAGCCCTCTCTTCAGCAGCCACTGAACCTGCTATGAACTTCCAGGGGTCATTCCCTGGCCTGCCAGGGAGGGCAGGCCAGGCATAATTATTTCCTGTAATATCACGGAATCTGCTAGGGCCATTGACTTTATTGATCATGGAACAGAGCCAAACCAGTTTGATCTGGTTCCTGTGGAAGAGATTGTCCACATAACGGTTAACACTCCAAAGGTGAAGCAAAAGCCTTTTCTGTCCCGATGATACACAGATCAAATGCAATATGCTAGTTGTTCATGTTCAATGAATACCTGTGTGTGTGTGTCAGTGGAGGCTGCTGAGGGGAGGATGGCTCATAATTATGGCTAGAACGAAGCGAATGGAATGGCACTCCAGCCATTACCACGAGCCCGTAATTCCCAATTAAGGTCCCACCAACCACCACCAACCTCCTGTGGTGTGTGTGATGGCTGTGCTCAGTGTAGGTCTGACCTCAGAAATGAATTCCTGTACCATTGGCGGTGCCAGAGCCAGTCCCAGGCATTAGCAGACCAAGACATAAGCGGTCGCTTAGTGCCCCCAGCCACTAGGGGGCCCCTAACCAAACCAAATTGTTGTGTTTGTGTTATTTTTTTTACTCAGTTTGACTAGGTGGTATACAGGTACGACTGGAAGTTACTTTTTCGTAGCAGGTTAGGATAAATAACGTTGCAGGTTAAGAGAATTTGGTTAAGGTTAGGAAAAGGGTTAGAGCTAAAATGCTCTCCTAACATGCTACGAAAAGTAACTTCTGGTTGTAGCTGTACTCCATCTAGTCACAAACCAGTTGTGGTTTCAACTTATTATTGAGAGTTTGAATAGTAGAATACACAAGGTGCAATTTCGAAGCAGTTTTTCTCTTGTTATGTCAGACATTGGCAGTCACTCAATTAGCCCATGTCAACTAACAGATTTATTTTGGTAGGTAAACATGGTCGAACTACCGATCACGGAGTCCGGAATATATTAAGGGGCTGAATAATGCAATGACTATATTTAAGTTATTTAATTTTTATTCAACAGAATTTTATTTCTGTTATTTAATTTAACTTCCACTTTAATATTAGAGTATTTTGAGTAGATTCATACTTTTGCAAGGCATTATATATACATATATACAGTATATACAGTACCAGTCAAAAGTTTGGACACACCTACTCATTCCAGGGTTTTTCTTTATTTGTACTATTTTCTACATTGTATAATAATAGTGAAGACATCGAAACTATGAAATCATGTAGTAACCAAAAAGTGTTAAACAAATAAAAATATATTTTGTATTGGATTCTTCAAAGGATTCTTCAAAGGATCCCCCCTTTGCCTTGATGACAGCTTTGCACACTCTTGGCATTCTCTCAACCAGCTTCATGAGGTAGTCACCTGGAATACATTTCAATTAATAGGTGTGCCTTTGTTAAAAGTTCATTTGTGGACTTTCCTTAATGCGTTTGAGCCAATCAGTTGTGTTGTGACAAGGTAGGGGTGGTATACAGAAGATAGCCCTATTTGGTAAAAGACCAAGTCCATATTATGGCAAGAACAGCTCAAATAAGCAAAGAGAAACGACAGCCCGTCATTACTTTAAGATATGAAGGTCAGTCAATAAGGAACATTTCAAGAACTTTGAACGTTTCTTCAAGTGCAGTCGCAAGCGCTATGATGAAACTGGCTCTCATGAGGACCGCCACAGGAAAGGAAGATCCAGAGTTAACTCTGCTGCAGAGGATAAGTTCATTAGAGTTACCAGCCTCAGAAACCGGTGGTTTGATGAGTCAAAATTTGAAATTTTTGAATTCCAACTAGATAGATAGGTACTTAGATAGATAGGTACTTTATTGATCCCCCGGGGGGGAAATGTCATTGTCAAGCAGCTACAACAAAACACAGGGCAGGTGCAAAATGCCACAACGAAAGTACACAAAAGACACAGTACATGATACATAGAGCGGCAGTATGAAAAAGTATAGAAATACAAGATATCTGGAGTGCAAAAAAATAAAAGCTATAAAAAGACATTGCATAGTATGGGTGGTTGGCTGAATATGTACACTATACATTGGTGGATGTTGGATGGTTACCTATACTATACAGGTCGATGGCAGAGAAATACTTCAGTAGCTAAAAATGTGTATGATATGAGCGAGGGTAATAATAGTTTACTTAATAGACAGACTGGCTAAATGAACAGGTAAGTGAAAATTTTGCATGGTTAAATTAGCTGTACAGGTAAGTATACAGTTATATTTACAGATAAGTGAATACTTGCATGGTTCCACAAAACGGTACAGGTAAATGACAGGAAGAGATACTTTAATAGCTAAATGTGTGTATGATATCATTTGGGGTAATAATAGTAATTCCCTTAAAATACAGTCCTTAGTGCGCAGGGTTTAATTAGAGACAACTGCACGTATTGCACATTTGATATACTAAAAGCAATGAGAAAAGGTGCAACTGACAGGATACTAATATGCATTCCTGAGTGAATGCCTATGTAAGTTAGGTCCAAGAACTACTAGCAATATTGCACGTGATATGATATAACAACTGTACATGAGTAAGTATATACAGACCTGAATGAATGAATAAGTCCTGAGTGAATGACTGATGACGGACCAGAGTTACTCACGGATGGATGCATAATTGTTAAACTAGGTCCTAGCACCCCAACAGTTCCAGATCTATGTTGCCGACGGCACGGCACCCCGGTGAGACATTATAGTCTAATAGCCGCCGGCAGGAAGGACCTCCTGTAGTGCTCTCTGGCACACCGTGGTGGGATCAGTCTGTGACTGAAAGTGCTCCTCTGCGTCATAACCATAGCGTGCAGAGGGTGGGTGACGTTGTCCATGATGGCCAGCAGTTTGGCCAGGATCCGTCTCTCCGCCACCTCCTCTAGAGTGTCAAGGCTCATCCCCAGGACAGAGCTAGCCTTCCTGATCAGCTTATTTACCCGAGAAGCATCACCGGCTTTGATGTTTGCTCCCCAGCACACCACTGCAAAAAAGACTGGTAGAAGGTATGCAGAAGTTTACTGCACACGTTGAAGGACCTGAGCCTCCTCAGAAAGTAGAGTCGGCTCTGGCCCTTTTTGTACAGGGCCCCGGTGTTACCAGCCCATTCCAGCCTGTTGTCCATATGGACTCCCAGGAACTTGTATGACCCAACCATTTCCACATCCATCCCCTGTTTTAGGGACTGCAGTCAGTTGTGCCTTGGTTCTCCTGAAGTCCACCACCATCTCCTTTGTTTTGCTGATGTTGAGCTGAAGGTGGTTCTGCTCACACCACAACACAAAGTCACTGATTGTGCTCCTGTACTCCTCCTCCTGCCCACCCCTGATGCACCCTACAATAGCAGAGTCATCCGAGAACGTCTGTAGGTGGCATGTTTCAGAGTTATATCTGAAGTCTGAGGTGTAGAGGGTGAACAGGAAGGGGGACAGGACCGTTCCCTGGGGGGCCCCTGTGTTGCTAACTGCCCGTTCTGACACACAGCTCTGTAGTCGCACAAATTGTGGCCTACCGGTCAGGTAGTCCGTGACCCAGCTAAGGGTGCTTCCACTTTCATCCTCCTCATCTTCTCTCCCAGTAGCAGGGGCTGAATGGTATTGAAGGCACTGGAGGAGTAAAAAAACAACCCTCACAGTGCAACCTGCGTTGTCCAGGTGAGAGTAGGCCCTCTGCAGAAGGTAGATGATTGCATCATCCACCCCGATGTTGCGCTGGTATGCAAACTGCAGGGGGTCCATTGATGTACACACCAGGGGTCTGAGGTGAGCAAGGACTAACCTTTCCAGGGTCTTCATGATATGGGATGTTAGCGCTACAGGTCTGAAGTCATTCAGGACAGTGGGGTGTGCCTTCTTGGGCACTGGGACGAGGCAGGATGTTTTCCACAGCACAGGGACCCTTTCTAGGCTCAGGCTAAGGTTGAAGATACGCTGGAGTATTCCACACAGTTGGTCAGCACAGACCCTAAGCACCCTTGGGCTGATGCCATCAGGGCCCGCCGCTTTCCACTGATTTAGTCTCTCCAGCTCTCTCTTCACTTGGTTGGTGGTGAAAGCCAGCCCAGGTGGGGAGATGGGGGGAAGTGGGGTGTTGAGGATCAGTCCAGGGGGAGCAGGGGCGGAGGTGGGGTCACTGATTGTCTCAGCAGAGGTGTTGTGAGTAAAGTGGGGGTGGGACAGCCGTGAGGGTGTGTGGTCTGGGGAGCTGGAGGGGAGGTGGACAGGGCCAGTATCAAACCTGTTAAAAAATTGGTTCAGCTCATTGGCTCTGTCCTGGGTCCCCTCCGTCTGCCCACTGTTTGACTTTTTGAAGCCAGTGATATTTCTCATGCCCTTCCACACCTCTCTCACCTGGCTCTGCCTCAGCTTGTCCTCCATCTTCTCCTTATACACTCTCTTCCCCTCAGCAATCCGCAACTTCAGCTCCCTCTGGACGAATTTCAATTTGTCCTTGTCCTTGTTCCTCTCCTTGAAGACCCTCTTCTTCTCATTCAGTAGGGCCTTCAGGTCGCTGGTGACCCAGGGTTTATTGTTTGGAAAACAGCGTACCTTCCTGGTTGGTACAGTGTTGTCTACACAAACATTTATATAGTCTGTTATGCAGTCTGTAAGTCCATCGATGTCCACCCCATGAGCCTCACAGAGCACATCCCAGTCTGTTGTTTCAAAGCAGTCCTGTAGGGCCTCATTCGCCTCCGGGGACCATCTCCTAATGGTCCTGGTGGTCGCAAGCTGCTGTTGGACCAAAGGCCTGTAGAGTGGGGTGAGGTGGACAAGGTTGTGATCCGATCTACCGAGGGGAGGGAGTGCAGTGGAGTTGTATGCGTCCTTCACATTAGCATATAACAAGTCCAGAGTTTTATTGGTTGGGCACTTCACAAACTGTTTGAACGTGGGCAGCGTTGAAGAGAGAGATGCATGGTTAAAATCCCCCGAAATGGCAAAGAATGCACTGGGATGCGCTGTCTGTAACCTCGCGATAACAGAGTGGATGACGTCACACGCTGCGTTTGCGTCAGCGGAGGGCGGGATGTAAACAATAACAGCAATGGCCACCGTGAATTCCCTCGGCAAATAGTAGGGTCTCAGGCTAACGGCTAACAGTTCAATGTCCGGGCTACAAAACTCTTCCTTAAGAGTAATATGGTTCGGATGACACCATCTGTTGTTAACTAATAAAGCCAGCCCACCACCCTTGCTCTTACCGGAAGAGACGCGATCCCTGTCCGCTCTGATGGTCTGGAAACCGCCGATAGTGACGTTCTCTATGGGGATGTTATCGTTCAGCCAAGTCTCAGTAAAAAACATTAGGCTCGTTTCCCGATAGACCCTTTGTCCACGGACAAGTCCCTCTAGCTCGTCCATCTTGTTATGTAGTGACCTCACATTGCCCATAATGATAGACGGTATAGCCGGCTTGTACTTGAACTTCCTCCGCTTTGCCTTAGATTTCAATCCCGCCCCGCGTCCACGGCGTCGACTTTTCAACTCGTCCGGAATATCAAACTTTTCCCTGGGGAGCAGCAGCGCTGCGTGGGCTAAATCCAGGAGCTGGGCTCTGTTGTAAACAATAACAGTTGACGACTCCTGTCGACGTTCAGCTGCGATAATCCTGAACTATTATAGTTCAACTGTAGCAAAATAAAAAATAAAACTAAAGGAAAGAGACGGAAAAAACGAACTAAAACAACAATTTATGCACGAACAACGGGAGCTGCTTAACAGGCGACCAATCATGGCGGCGCCAAACACGAACTGCCGTGTCTTTGTGAGACAGAGTAGGTGAACGGGAGAAGCATGGAGGAGGTGTGATGGTGTGGGGGTGCTTTGCTGGTGACAATGTCTGTGATTTATTTAGAATTCAAGGTACACTTAACCAGTATGGCTACTTCAGCATTCTGCAGCGATACACCATCCTATCTGGTTTGCGCTTAATGGGACTATCATTTGTTTTTCAACAGGACAATGACCCAAAACACACCTCCAGGCTGTGTAAGGGCTATTTGACCAAGAAGGCGAGTGATGGAGTGCTGCATCAGATGACCTGGCCTCCACAATCATCCAACCTCAAACCAATTGAGATGGTTTGGGATAAGTTGGACCGCAGAGTGAAGGAAAAGCAGCCAGCAAGTGCTCAGCATATGTGGGAACTCCTTCAAGACTGTTGGAAAAGCATTCCAGGTGAAGCTGGTTGAGAGAATGCCAAGCGTGTGCAAAGCTGTCATCAAGGCAAAGGGTGGCTCCTTAGAAGAATCTTAAATATATTTTTATTTACACTTTTTTGGTTACTACAGGATCCCTTATGTGTTATTTCATAGTTTTGATGTCTTCACTATTATTCTACATGTAGAAAATAATAAAAATAAAGAAAAACCCTTCAATGAGTAGATGTGTCCAAACCTTTGACTGGTACTGTATATATAAATAAATAAAATGGTGTGTATGGACAGTATATGAATAGAAAAGGTGTACAGCGGTAGTTATATAGGATGAGCCATAACTAGAATACAGTATATACTTTACATATAAAGTGAGTAAAACAGTATGTAAACATTATTCATTAAAGTTGACCATCCATGATCTATATCATAAAATGCCTATATGATATACTATATGTGCTCGTTGCCGCTTACATCTTAAAATAGCTAGGTGGGACAACCATATATCACAGGAATAGAAAGGACATTTTACATCAATAACGTAGCAGGGTAAGATTTTTAAGATAAAACGTTAATTGAGATGTTTTTATTTCACATCCATTAACTAGAGACCAAAATAACCGTAACATGTTATTTTGGTCTCTAGTTAATGGATGTGAAATAAAAACTTACAAAAGTCTTGACAATTACAAAATATTTAATGCACCTGTTTAAAAAAAAGAGTATATTAAATGAAACTATATACATATTAGATGTGCATAAGCCATTTTATACTTTTTTTAACGTTAAAGTTTTTAAATTATGTTTTAATTACGTGTATTTAGGATACATTGTATGCTAGCTGTTCAAATGGAGAAAGCATGCTAGAATCCCTGTTATTTATGACCGAATACTGTAAAAATGTCATTCCCACCACACCATTACCACCACATAATGAACTGTGATGGTAAGGACCGAATGTGGTGGTAGTGACAAAATGTATTAGTTCATATATTTTTACTTACCTTAAGACCTGAAAAGACAAATAAATTACATATATGATCATGGTTAAGTTGAAATTGAACACTTATTTGCTACATAAGACCATTACATGTTGTATTATGTTAGGATGATTGAGTGATGTATATGTCTATTTATGTGATTTACTATGGTTAGTACGGACTTTAATTATTTATTCAAAATGTTTCTATAAGATGCCCCCTAAATCAACCAAGGAGAGGACACGGACATACTCTATATATACACAAGTATGTGGACACTCCTTCAAATGAGTGGTTTTGGCTATTTCAGCCACACCCGTTGCTGAAAGGTGTATAAAATCATAAACTCATTATTACTTACTTCCGCAACACGGTCCCACCCCCACTTTGTCTGCTTGACGCATAATAAAAGCGTTTTCCCAGAACTGGCTAAAGATACGTTTCATTTCTCCATCATTGGCACCCTTATATCCTCTGTTTTCTCGTCTTCTGAGGTGTACTGCCCCCCGTCACTCAACAACCTAATCCAATCAAATTATTAAATCGGACTGTGGGGTTGGACTTAATCCAAACGAAATCCCACAACAAATTGTCTTCACACGCACATCGTCTGACATTTAAGAAAGGTTTGGTGTCGCAGTTGCATTCTCCAGTGTGAAGAGACGGATCAGCACGCAAAGAATCCAGGTAGGTTTATTTGTCAGGTTTGCGTTACATTTCCCTCACTGTAGCTCAGTGGCTGACTGGCCGTCGTGAGCACCGGGACATTTCCCGGTGGCCTGAGGGTCGTTTTGGCCTGCAGTGAATAGTCAACTTGACCAGCGATAATATAGCAAGCAGGAATGAGTTGACGGAGAATCCACGCATCAGGCGCGACTCTCACTCTCGCTGCAGTGTCCACGCGCCAAAAATGACATCAGGTCTCTCCGCGACGCACATAGCAACCGTCTACCCGCTTCTCTACCGATAATATTTTAGACAAATCGCACGGCGAAATGGACGGTCAGAAAAGGAAAGGTGGAGCAGAGAGGGAGAGAATCAAAAAGCGTGGCTAACTAAGTAGCCTAGCTAATAATGACAACGGCCGGCAGGCTAAACAGTTTGTAGGTCTTATGTCTTTGTGGATTAATTATATCATAGCAATAAGTGCAACATAGCAATCATAATATGACATTGAAGGCAATATTGTAATGTCCCGAGCTGGGACAAATAAGGCGAAACACAGGTTTAACACCTATACTAGGCTGTTGTTATGGCCACAGCCCACGCCACTAAAACATGGAGAGTTACTCAGCTCTGCGCTCATGTGCACGACAAGAACAAAGAGAACAGTGACAAGACACTAGCCCCTATTTATCCCCTTAAACCCCCGCGAGAACGGAAGACTATAACTATAACACACACACAACTGCAACACATAACCCCAAACAAATAGAACCCCATATCAGGTCGTTACAATATGTTTAAACTAGTAAAACAAAGTAAACCTAGACTGGACTTGCCAGCATTCGGTCATGACTCATGCCACGTAAACTAGGGAAAGTGCGCATACACTGTACAGCAAAACAGGCTACAGTAAATAGATAGATAGATAGATAGATAGATAGGTACTTTATTGATCCCCCGGGGGGGAAATTTCAAATTAACCATAATACATCCATGAATTTAACACGTGTGACACAGCAGAGACAATGACAAAGATCATTAGCGCCATTAGTACCAGCATTACAAGTTACTACAATAATATACAGCTCTGTGAAAAATTAAGAGACCATTCCAAATTAAGAGACCACTCTTTATTTTTTTCCAGAGCTGTGTTAATGTAGCCTACTGATACACTAATGATAGTGAGTAATGGTACGAACCTAAACACGTAGGCTATGATTTTAGATGGGGGGGGGGGGGGTAAATAACCTCAATTTAAGTTGAGGTTATTTACAATGTTAATCTCATTCTGCAGAGCAACCAGATGTGCAGAGTGAGAGAGAGGTTCAGAGCCCAGTACAGGGAAAATAGAAAGGGACGGCAAAAGCACTGAACATCCATTTGATTATTTTGCCCGTCCTTTTTTCAGTACCACCCAAAACAAACTCCTCAAAGAGTAAATCCCAATGTATTCCACTCCAAAGATGGCACAAACAGAAAATGGCTGAAAGTATGTCTTGCATTCGCTAAACCTTCAGCCAGTGGTAGTGTATTTGTCAAAGGAGGCATGCAGGCCTGGAAACGTGCCCATCAGAGAGTACAGGAACATGAGAGAAGCAAGACCCATAGAGTAAGTGCAGAAGCCCTTTTCCTCAGAGTCAGCAAAGCAGACATCCGTACCCTTGAGTGATAAGCAAATGTCAGTTCAACGAGACCAGGTCAGAAAGAGGAGGCAGGCCATGGAACGTGTGATTGATGTAGTTAAAGTTATTGGTAAATGTGGGCTGAGCTAAAGAGGACACAGACACAAAGCTGCATATAACTTAGAAAACATGGCTGTCAATCATGGCAAGTTTCTTGAGCTTATATTGTTTCCTGAATTATTGCTTGTCCGCCCCTGCTGTAGCTCGAGGTAGAATATCAAACACAAACTGTTACAAAATGTTTCTAATGGAAGATTCACCTTGCAATGATACTGTATAGTTAACTAAATACTTCCACCAACCCTTGACACAGTCTTACCTATCACCCTTTTTATCCCACATTGTAAACATGTTTAAACAGCTTACATTTTTTTCGCAGGTCACCAGACTGTATTTCGAACTTCCTGAGTGTAGTGTGTTGGGAAACCGTTGATCATGGCACTGGATGGATGTGGTCAGCTGTGCAAGTGTATCCTCATCCTTTTCAACATCATTTTTGCCGTAAGTATCCATAATCTCATTAACTCTGTAGGCCTAGTGGTAACATTGGTCTCTAGTGTATATGAGAAAGAGAGGGGGGCTGGTGTAAAATGTAAATTCATTGTGGTAGGTGAGTAGTTCAAAGGGCATTGTCTATTTATCTTCGATCAACCTAGGCAGCATTTGCCATTTGTTGATTTGGAAATAAGCTTTGCTTAAAGTAAAATCGCTAAATTATCTTATTAAAATTTTGTCCAGACCTTTGCTACCATCTCTGAATGGAAAATACATTTCAGTTGCTGTTATTAAAAGGCTGCATGTATTGTCTGTCTGACTGATTTAAACCCCTTTCCCATCAAAGTACCAGCTTATGTCTATTGCTCACAGTTGCACCAAATATAACTGGAATAGACTTTACCATGAAATGCTTGCTTATGAGCCCTTCCCAATAATGCAGTTTAAAAAGAACAATACAAATAAAATAGTAACAAGGAATGGAATAAAATAAAATACATGAGAATGGAGCTACAGACAGGGAGTACCAGATCAATGTGCAGAGGTACGAGCTATTTGAGGTACATATGTACATGAAGACAGGGTAAAGTGACTAGGCATCAGGATAGATAATAATAATAATAAGAGTAAAATAAAGTAGCAGCAGCAAGTTGTGTAATATGCATGTGTCGGTATTCGTGTATGTAGTGTAAGCATACACAAATGTTCATTGCATTTAATTAGGGCTGGACGATATTCGTCATATCTCGATATTTTTGGCCTGAATGACGATATACAATATATATCTCAATATTGTTTATGTGGGTTAAATGCTCAGTTGTATGCCAACTACATGTGAGATGTCACAAACCACTTTATTTAAAAAGACATTGATCAAAATGATGTTCAAATAAAAGGTACCTCTTCCTGTTTGAGAATACACATACTAGCTGTGTAAATATCAAAATGTAAATAAAGAACAAAAATAGTCCCATCTCGGACAATACTCCTTCAGTTGAAAAAGTAAACACAGGTTATAATTTCCTGCTGAACAAGATGCCTAAGTCATTGTGCAAGTAATAGTATGAAATATGAGGACCGTTGCAAAACCACAGACTTACTGTATCATTGGGGTGTGGTTAGTTCACTTTACCAGCTAACTGATATTCCATATTAATGAATCAAAAGGAAGAAACGAAACCAAAACTTAAATAGCCGAGTAGAATGACACAGGTGTGCTGTTTAAATAAGTCCTGGACCCTGGTTGAGGAAGCTATTCTGTTCAGTATTTATTCTGTGCTTTGAAAGGAATGCCTATTGTGAAACATTATTTGTCTTGTTTATCTAGCTTTCCCAAACTAGACTATATTTATTCATAGTACTTTTTTTGCAAAACAGTGCTGCACCTGACATTACATAATTACATTACTCTCAACATGTTACCAATCATCGTTGTCGGATGAAACCCTAATCTCCAAAACAAACATTTCAGTAAATGGAAAAAACTGCCATATTTTCCCATGAACACACATACAATTATGAAACTTCAGAAGCTATTTTGAATACATCTTGGTCCTAGAGTCATGAAATGAAAACTACTGCTTTCAATACATGTAAAGCATTTTTTTTTTTAAGTTACAAGGTTATCTGATTTAATTGAACATTGTAGATTTCATAGTTACATTAAAAGGGATACTTTGGGATGTTGCCAATGAAGACCTTTATCTACTTCCCCAGAGTCTGATTAACTCATGGATACCATTTTATGTCTCTGCATCCACTTAAGGAAGTTACTAACTAGAGTAGCGCAATTGCTAACTAGCATTAGCACAATGACGAAGTCTATGGTAACTGCTAGCATGCTAGTTCCAGCCATTGCGGTAGTTAGCATTGGTCTGCAAAACTACTTTTAACTTCCTTCATACTTTTTATTTTTTATTTCACCTTTATTTAACCAGGTAGGTCAGTTGAGAACAAGTTCTCATTTGCAACTGCGACCTGGCCAAGACAAAGCAAAGCAGTGCAACAAAAACAACACAGAGTTACACAGTAAACAAACAGTCAAAAACACAATAGAAAATCTATATACAGAGTGCAAAATGTAGTGCAAAATGCAGTAAGGTTAGGAGGTAGGACAATAAATAGACCATAGTGGTGAAATAAATTACAGATTATCATCATTAACACAGGAATGAAGGATGTGCAAATTATGATGTGCAAATAGATATACTGGAGTGCAAGATTTGTGATACTCAGTGCTTGACTTGGGCAGAAACTCACCGGAGCGGAGTACCGCCACCTCAATAGAATATTAGCTCAAAAGTATTGTGGACACCTAAATATAAACAGTACCGACACCTATTTCAGTCCAAGTGAAGCACTGTTCATACTGGATGCAGAGACATAAAATGGTATCCATGAGTTCATCTGACTGGGGAAGTAGATAAAGGGCTTCATTGCCTAAAACCTGAAATATCCTTTTAATACTAGTACATCTTCTACAATATTTGTAACATCTTATGTGAGACTGATTAGGTATGCTTTCACTTCTTGTTTCATGCACAGTTTTTGTGGTTTCCTTCTCTGACAGCTGGTGGGATTTGCAATGTTGGGGTTGGGCTTGTGGCTGAGGTTCAGCTCTGAGACCAGAGGATTTTTCAACATAGACCTCAACACGCAACAGTTTGTCATCGGTGAGCTCACAACTCTGCTCTAATAATTTCAGCCCCAAATTTATTGGAAAACTTTTTGCAGCTGTAAGCCACGGATAGACAGACTATACAACTTTAGGTCAGTTGTTTAGTATATATTTTATTACAGCTTTATAAACTAACTAGTAGATAGAAAGGTACTTTATTGATCCCCGAGTGGGACATTTCTTTGTCAAGCAGCTACAACAACAAAACACAGGGCAGGTGCAAAATGCCAGAACGAAAATACACAAAAGACAGATACATGATACATAGAGCGGCAGTATGAAAAAGTATAAAAATACAAGATGTCTGGAGTGCAAAAAAGCTATAAAAAGACATTGCATAGTATGGGTGGTTGGCTGAATATGTACACTATACATTGTTGGATGGTTAACTATACAGGTCGATGGCAGAGAAATACTTCAATAGCTAAAAATGCATATGATATGAGCGAGGGTATTAATAGTTTACTTAATGGACAGACTGGTTAAATGAACAGGTAAGTGAATATTTTGCATGGTTAAATTAGCTGTACAGGTAAATATACAGTTATATTTACAGGTAAGTGAATACTTGCATGGTTACATAAACTGTACAGGTAAATGACAGGAAGAGATTTAAATAGCTAAATGTGTGTATGATATAATTTGGAGTAATAATAGTAATTCCCTTAAAATACAGTCCTTAGTGCGCAGGGTTTAATTACAGATAACTGCATGTATTGTTCATTCGATATACTAAAAGCAATGAAAAAAGATAGACAGGATACTAATATGCATTCCTAATTACTTTATTAATGACTTAAACAGTTTATAAAATATACCTTTTTAAGTGTTACTGAAAAATAATTATAATCACCATTAGTGCTGAACAGCTAACATTGACAAATGGGCATCTCTCTCTCTCTTACTGTAGGTGTGTCAGTGTTGATTGTGTTAGGAGCAGTGATATTGCTCGTGGCTGTTTTCGGAGACTACGGAGCGTGCAATGAAAATAGGACTGCTTTGGGAGTGGTAAGCTACAACGAAAAGAAAAATGGCATTCGTTTTCCATTAGTTACACTACACTGAAGTGGGGGCACAAAGTATTTGACAGCCCTGATTTTTAGAGGCTTGAGTGGGCAGAGGTAGGTAACATTAGCTAATTCAATTGTCCTCAAAGAAGTCAAGGGAGATCAAAAGACTGAAACATGAGACCAAGATAGAGACCAGACATGATTTCAGAAACCAGGCATGGATAGCCACCCTTTTCTAGTGATGAACCACACAGATTCCCTTCTACCACAGGGAACATTAGTGTCTTAAGAACATGCATATTAGTCTCTCTCTCTCTCTCTCTCTCTCTCTCTCTCTCTCTCTCTCTCTCTCTCTCTCTCTCTCTCTCTCTCTCTCTCTCTCTCTCTCTGAGAAGGCCAGGCCAGAGACTTTTAAGCCTACATTTAATACAAGGGCTCGAGATAGGAAATATTTGCTTCATGTATGAAGTGTTGCTGCAAGACACTACATGCCCTTGGCTACATGTTTGTGAATGTTTCCTGGTTCACCACCATTCCATGGGTATAACGACAGGTTTCCAGTTCTTAGGGATAGTGAGTTCAAGGAAGAGGTCAAAGGGTCTAGCAAAGTTCCTATATTTAGAAAATACTTTCACAGCATAACCCAAACTATTTTTATTATTATTAGCTATTCCCCTACGAAACAGTTACAGTCCTAGATACCAGAGAGAAACAGATGACGCCATTATGATTGCTTCGTATTAATTGACAAAGCAAAGCGCTTACAAATGTAGAGCTATGATGAGTTGAAGCTTGATTTTGGTTGCAGGTTCAAGGTAGAAATCAGCCAGTGAATAATTTATTTCCCAGAGCTTCCTGTTGCCATTTTGAGGCAGTGGTTGCTTTCTCTCTGTGTGATTTATTATTGGATGCATTACTGTGAGTGTGTCATACAGAATGTGATCTCGCTCACATTAAAATAGCACCCAGGTTGAGGAATGTTAGCACTCCTATGCTTGAGTAGCTTGTTAAGCAGATAGCCAGTGATTTACTTTAGAGGCACATAGTTCTCAACCTTCACACAGTTTCTCAGAAAGGTCATGGTCTTTTCTCATTGTTTCAACTTCAAATTCAACTTTATTTATTGTGCATACATTTAACGTCACAACACATAAGGAAAAAAAAGTCAATTTAAAAGGACAGTTTATAAATATATAGTTATACTGTGGTTTTATGGGTGGTAATTCTTACAGTATGTGTGGTGTTCTGCTGTTTACCTGATTTGTTTGCCTGCTCCTCCCAGTTTTCCTGCCTGCTGGCTATCCTGGCTATGTTACAGATTGGAGCCGGCGTGTTCGCCTACATGAGAAGCGATGAGGTGAGGGTGGGAAGGGAAAGGGGGAGCGAGAGAAAATGATGAATGATAAACAACTTCAAGCCAAGGCTTCCCTTTCACGCAGATCACCAAACCCTGTGCTATTTATTAAATGGTAATAGTCAACAGTAACTGCCTCATGTGTTGTCTTTGTGCAGGTGGGGAAGCAGCTGGCAAAATTCTATATTACTGTGTACGCTCAGTATGTGGACAAAGGAGACCCTGGCTTGGCTGTTACCCTGTCCATGTTCCACAATGTGGTAAAGACAAAACCTATTCCCAAACGTTTCATAGCATCACAGCTTTAGTTAGGCACATTTCACTCTATCATAGCTAATTCAATCCATAGCTCTGTAACTATCGTAACAATTATGTAAACATTCTAAATGGCACTTGCCTTCTCTCTCTTCTAGTTGCACTGCTGTGGACTCATTGGTGCCTTGGACCCCTTGGTCCAAAAAACATGTCCCCAAACCGGCTTTTTGGAGACCTTCACTCTCCCTGTGAGTGTGTTCATTATAGGCCAAATCCTATAAACTTGAGAAACATGTGCAACTTCAATTTATTTCATGCATCGTTGTCCAGCCAATGGATATTTGCTAGTAAATGTAAGTTGCAGAGCCGGCCCGCTCATTAGGCAGACGCCTGTGGCTGAACAAGACGCACATAGTTCTACCCAAAAACAATGACGAATTCACTCAACCAATGGTAAATGGGCTTTTTAGGTGAGCGCTGATGCCGCCCTGTTCCCACTTTCTCAAAAGGCACAAAATGTTTCGCTTGTCCATTGCCAGCGGGCCTCACCAGGGTGCTGCTGGAGAGACTCATTGCTGCGTCGCTCCACCAATGTTACGTAAAAATAAATTATGTAACGTAAATCATGTAGCAGATAAAGGATGTGGTAGAAAGAGTGTGGCCTTTTTCTGTAGCCTACAGGCTGAAGATGAAATCTATGATCATGTAATGAGATGGACACTTTTACAATATGCAATTTTCTCTGATCAAAGAGCCAAACCTAAATGGCGCCCAATCAAATAAAATTGCGCTGACATGTTAACATATCCTAAAAACAGGACAGGTCAAAGTAAAATGGACAATATGGAATGGACAATCAGGCTACTCACAACTGCTGTCTAGGAGTTTCACCCTGTGGGCTAAATTGTCATAATCAGTGGTTTCAAGTTTGTATCTGTACATTTTAGACGAGCTGATCATAGCGAAAAAATTAAATTATTCTGCATTACCCGCTGTGTAAACACATTGCAAATAGGCTCAGGATAACTCCTGATAAAGTTGGGTAGCTGATATTCCGAGCTTAAATATCAAAATTGATTAGTCACAGGAATCAGGACTAATAAAGCTAATGCAACGGCCTGTTCTACAAACAATGGGCCTACCACATGGATGGGCATTCATAAAATTCCATTGAGGGCTGACACAATAGGCTATTCCCCCAGTAAGCGCGGACGGACACCGACGCCTTTTGGATGTTTTTTTTGTTTTTGTGTCGGGACATTTTTTTGGTGCAGTCAAAAAATAGACTACTAGGTTTGGTTCATATTTGGTCTGGTCAGGACCAGTCTTGATTTCAACGTCCACGGACACTGATTTTTGGTCCGGTCCGAACCAAATCAGATTTAGTCTGTTGTCTATAAATTACGTCTTTTCAGCTTTCATACAGAACCGAAAATAAACCTGATTTCAACGTCTGGAAAATATGTATTTTTGAATGTCCGGAAAATACATATTTTCACCTTTCATTCAGAACCTACATTGAACCTAACTTCAAGTCAGGAAAATACGTATTTTAGACAGCTTTTCAACTTCCTTTTGCTTACTGGGACCATTGTAGTTTTGCTGGGTGGCAATTTGTTTCTCTTGCCTAGGGCAGCTGAACAGGCAGGACCGTGCCTGTACAGGTGCATAGGATTGTCGTTTTTCATATTGACTGTAACTGACTATAATAAAAACAGATATGTCAAATAATCTATCAAGACTGTGACAAATTACATTTGTTACCTTATGTTTATTCCACTATGGAGGCATCGAGGAGGCTGGCCTGGATTTCCATATCTCTGGGCTGTACTGAGCCCAAGGCCCTAACCCGTCCCCCTCTGGTCTCTTTGTCCCTCTGCAGGCCTGCCCCACAGTGATCACCAACCTCTTTGAGTCCAAAGCGCCTCTGGTGATGGGCCTCTTCCTTGGGACTGCTGCTATACTGGTAGGCAATACTACACAGACACACAGTTCAGTGCACACATTTGTTAAACAGGGTAGATATGTTGCTGCAGGTTTAGAAATGCTCTGGTTAAAAGAGAGCAACAGATGGTTGTTCCCATGCTGAATGTGATGATAAACATTATTGTGAGAGGAGAGTTGAAACAAACCCCAAGACATAACTGTTTTCATTTGTTCTCCTTTTTCAACCCTCTGCTTTTCCTTTGGAATACCTTTGTCTTTCTCCCATCCTATACCATCACTCCTCGCCCTCTCCCTGCTCTCCCTCTGTCCATCCTTACAGATCTTGGCCCTGATGTGCAGCTCCCTCCTCAGCAAAGAGATCCAGCGCTCCCAGTCCTCTTCTCCCCCCTACATCCTCCTCTCCTCAACTACCGTCCTCTCCTCCCCTAACCCGGACCCTGTGGTCTTTACCCCGCTTCCCTTCATCATACCTGTGGCTGATGCACTGTAACTCCTTACCCCTCCATCTTTATTTACACCAATGATCTGATTCTTTCCTCGCACGCTCACAGATCCTCTCTCCTTTCACTGCTCAGTAAGGTCACTGCAAGCTATCCATCTTCTACTGTTAAATGTCTGGAATTAGTGTTTCCTGTCTTCAATTCACACTTTCTTGGTTACATTTGCTTGTCTGAAGCAATATTTTAGGTGGGGATTTGCACTCATGAATCTCAGCATCTGGTCTAATCGTGAAGGTGATGATCGCTCACCCTGCTCTCTCTCTCTCTCGATCTGATCCCGTTCTGCTTAACCCTTTCCTCCCTGCATCACCACCACCTCCTGTTGCTCCTAGATCACGGCCCTGGTTTGCTGCAGCATCCTCATGAAACAGATCAAGAAGAGTCACCTCTCTGCCCCCGTGTACAACAGCCAGGCCGGATACTGACGGGACAGGACCACCATGTTCAAACACATTTTTCTCCGCTGTGAGAACAAACCAGATGGTTGTCATTGTGACATCACCCCATCCTTTCACTTAATACTTCTGGAGAGGCGTCCAATAAAAATGAATGTCCTAGTTAGCTTTCATTCATTTGCGAAGCTGGACAGGGTTCTAGATCATCTGGACATGCCATTAGCAGGGCTCAGAATGAGACACCATCCATTTAGATTACATATGAACAGGGCAGACAAGACACTGATGCTCAGTAGCAGCTGTTTGCTCTGCCCTGGTTCCAACTGTAGTCCTTAATCTACATAATTTTTTACCTTTTTAATCACTGTTACCAAATTTTACTGAATGTATATAGCTGCTCTTGCTGACATGAAAGCGACCATTTTATTAAGATATTGTCAAACGGCGCATTGAATGAGGGCACTGCTGTAATCAGAAGCTGCTCATGTGTAAAACATTTTTGCACTGGTCCAACATGTTGAACTTTCCCTGTGATCACATCAGTTTAGAATCAACACAATGTTTCAAAGTTAAAATATCCATATCAATGTACTACTGCCAGAATTAGCATCTTAAAATGCTGTGATCTTAGGAAATGTATTTCTTAATGTTGTAATTTGAGGATTTAAATGACAACTGGATTAATCCGTAGTTGTTTCTCTATGCCAAATTGAGTACATTCATTAACAATGTAGTTTATTAATATATTTTATCATTCTACACAATTACAATACTAATTCCCCTAACTGCAGATCCACTTGTATGCCCTGAAACATCTGTGATTCCATGTTTGGATGTTGGCGTTGGATGATATGATATATGCAAAATTGCGTCAGGGATCCTTAAATATGCCTCTTGAATATTCAGTTTCATTGACCCATTCTATTACTTTGATGTCATTTCTACCATGTGAACAACAGATTTTTATAAGCAAACGGATGTAGGAGGGTACATTTCCTCGTAATTGAGTCACTCCAATCGCAGCTCATTTGTAGCCTATAAATGTATTGCTCTTGGGAATCATATCTCCCTGAATGCCCCCTGTCAAGCAGCAGTTGTAATGGAGGCTGTTGAGTGTGATAGAATAAACACTTATATGGAGTGCCTTGGTACACTAGCAAGTGCTGCCCTGTAAATGCAGGCAGGAGTGGGCCAAATGGTGTACCTAACCAGGTCAAGTGTCTTGTAGGAAGTCTTATTTTATGTCTTAATAAACGTTTCAATTTCCAATGCTTGTTTTGCACTGTGAGAACCGCTTATGTTCTGTTGCAAGCTAATACTACTGACTAACATGGCACCAAATGTGGAGCTTTTTGGTAAAGAAATAAATGCTTTTTTCCCCCCTTGTCTGATGTCATTGTGCTTACTGCATGACTGAATAAGTGCTTGAGAATAACAAATCATTGACAATTGTGTGTAAATGTATATTTATTAATTTGTTCAGTTGTCCATCTTTGGTCCTACAAATGAATAATAGTTAATGTAACAGACCGCAAATACAGTGTCACGTTGAATACTAAGAAACAAGTATATTTGAGCACTACAGTATTAATAATCTACATTTTAGTAACTTCAAGAAATTGATGGTTTATATCCCCACCTTGTGCTCAAAATTGTCCAAACCATTATAGGAGTGTTAATTCAACTCACCACTGAAGCAGCCCTCAATACAGTCCCCGTCTGCTGGGGAGCACACCTCCGTGGAGCACATGAAGTAGATCTGTTGTGGCTGACGACAAGAGAACACATTCAAATGCACTGACCACACAGTACTGTATCAAACTCTGTATATATAATATGTCACCATTGGCTGGGAGGGACGTCCTGTGGGTAAAGACTGGAAGGTGGTGATTGTGAGCCTCCGCGTGTGACGGGGTTGGGCAGGTGATGGGGGAGGGGCCTGGGAGTCACCACGACTAGGACAGCTGAAAAACAAGACAAAACCATGTGGAAGTTTTCTTCAGACAAAATAACTGCCTGACTACTATAGGGACAGTTATTTAGTGGAGCTGAGCAGCAGGTGCGGTAGAGAATTTCACTGTCATGCCATTCATGTGGTATAGAGATTCATGCATCTATGCAGTGCTTACTCCTTGCTGTTGCATGTAAACAAACAGGATCTATAGTGAAACAACCTACCCATCATAGATGAGCAGCCAGTGGGCCTGTGGTGTGTCTGGGTAGGCCAGACAGTAGTGCACCAGGAGCACCAGGCCAGTGTCCATGTCTGGGGGGCTCAGCAGACCCACCTCCAGGTGCAGAGGTCGCCCCTGAAGTAGACTGATTGGTCGATGTTTCTCTAGGTAGAAGCTGCTGTAGTGCTCATCTACAGGTAAACATGGGGAGGTTAAAGTGGTTGACAGATACAGTATGATAAAACCTCCTCAGAGTCCTACATAGCTCTAGTATGGCCCTGCTGCTACTCCTGAATTGTATTACTTATATAGTCCTACCTGTAGCGATTCGTAGCTGGACAGCCAATGAGCCCTGAGTGGGGACAGGGGGGCTAGGGGTGGTGCTCATCACCTGGTACCTCACCCTCCCTGGAGAACCAGGAGAAGACCTGCACTCCACCATCAACCTGCACACAAGACAAGCTCATGTTACACTAATTCTACACTGACTTGTAATTGCATCCCATCTGTACCAAAGGATATGAAGTTCATCATCATGGTTTAAAAGCATTAGCATTCAAATGGTAACTTTTGGGAATACAAATGAAATACATTTGCTAGGGATTTGAACCATTTGTTCTTGTAGAAATGGCTTTACCTGACAGGTGAGTCTTCAGACGTGGTGCTGTGTTCATGTTGTGTGTAACGTAGAGCGTTGAACTCCAACAAGTGGACCACAGCCTGACCATCCTCCTAACCAAACAGACATGAGCAACAGGTCAAAAGAAGGAGCATCAAACTATGTCATACAAAATAATCATACACAGGTAATATGTTGAACAGTTTTATAAGGATGTGGAGTAGCAAGTGTACAGTCACTTACGTATCTATGCACTCCACAGCCATCCAGGGGTACACCGTATAGGTCAGAGGTCATCCTCTGGGGGATGCAGGACACGTGACTGTCCGCAGGCAGAGGGGGAGGGGTGACCGTGGGGTCCACCAGAGAGCCAGGGACCGCAAAGACAAATTGACGCCCCGATGTACACTCTGAGGGTTGACACACACACACACACACACACACACACACACACTGAGGACCGAAGACACAATCGGCACATTGTGGAAACTAAAGAGTAGCAAAGCAGTTCGAAATCTGACATTTCTGAAATAACAAGCATGTGCCCATGACCTTGGACACGCTGGAAGACCATTTCCATTCCTCCTATCTCAGATCTTCCCTGGGAAGTGTTTTGATGTTGGCAAAACACAAAATATATAGCTGTTATGGCCTCTCCATAGCAACACCAAGACCAGTAGCTTGAGAGACTAACCATTCACAGGGTAAGAGCAGCAACCCAAGGAGCCGTCACAGTCGGACAAGCCACAGGGTGTGTGTGTATCGGCCTTGAAACCAGGGTCTGTATGCAGAAAAAGGAAAAGGTACTAGTGTGACAAATTACATAGTTCTACATACGAAATGTGGATATTTGATATTGAAGTAAATCCAATTACACGGTGGTCTCCAGGATCACCTAGTAGAGGTGGAGTGCCCTCTTGTGGTTCTTTATAGCGCATACACTGATATTAGACAACCACAGTCTTTCAATAGTGGTGCAGTTCACACATACTGTACAGTAGAAATACTCAAGATGACGACTTACCTTTCATCACTGTGTCTGACAGATCTCCAGGGGGCCCTGGGTGAGGACGATGAGGGGAAGGAATGGTTGAAGGTTGTGGATAAATGATGTGATGGTGTGAGGGGTTATGAATGGGGTTGGTGGTAGGATGGGGTGCATGGGTTGGACTCTGCACAGGAGTATGGGCAACGCTGCCTCTTCTATAATGGTCAGAATCTAGGGGAGCTTGAGCTCCTGATGTCTTTTCGGCATGTGTACTGGGTTCATAGCGTTGGTCCTGGTCGTAGATGGACATTCCAGGATGGTAGTAGAAGTAGTAAGGGTCAAAGGGAAAAGGTCGGATTTCAGGAGTTGGAGATTTTGGGGTTGGAGTAGGGGTTTGAGGACTGTTAGTAGCAGGACGAGTAGGCAGAGGTTGGGTAATAATCTGGATAGGCATTTTGGCCTGGGCGTAGTCATATGGGAGGGCTGGTTGATGAGACGTTTCCATAGTGTGAGGAGCAGAGGTCTGAGATAGAGGAGTTGGAGCTCCATTAGATGGGGCAGAAGATGCATGATTGACAGGTCGGGTTAATTGGTATGGATCATAAGGTATTGAGTAGTAATAGTAGGGGTGATGGTAGGAGTGTGGGTAAACTGGTGGGCCAGGAGTAGATGCCGGAGAAGAGGTTGAAGAGGGTGCAGTGGGAAGGAGAGTAACAGGGGTTGGTTCTTGTTGAGGGTTGCTGATGGGTGATTTGAGATGAGGGTAGAACAACGGGGGGAAGTTTGGAAAGAGAAGAGGTTGGGGTGCAGCATGAACCGGGGTAGAACTAGTAGACAGGCTCTGAGCTGTGGAATTAGTAGCTGTGTGTGAATTGGGTTGTTGCTGTGGAGGCCATTTCAGGAGACCATGAGGGTGTGACTTTCCACTTTGATCAGGAGGAGACGCAGGGGGAGATGGGACAACTGGAGGACTTTCGTCCATGGGTCTAGAGGGATTGTTGGTCTGGAGACCATATCTATGTTTCTGGTTCGGTGGAGGCTTGTAGGGAAAATTAAGAGTGTATTGGTAGAATGGGAGCTCTGTTAAGGTGGGAGATGAGTTAGGGGAAGTGATAGGTTTCAAAGTTTGAAGATTAATAAAAGGGTCACCATCAGGGTGATGGGATCTCTTGACTTCACCACTGGGTGTTTGAGGGTTGTAGTGAGTATAGGGTGGAGGGTGAGGCACATGAGGAGTAGGAGTTCTACTGTGTGTTTGTGAACTGCTAACAGGGAAAGTATGGGAGTGAGAGGCAGGGGTAACAGGCTGAGGGAGTTGGGGTGGGTTATAGGGAGGCACTTTGGGGTGGTAGAGATAATAGTGTGGAAACACAGGAAAGATTGGGGTGTGAGGGGCAGGTGGTTCAACCTGAGGACCATTGATGGAAGTACCCGTCTTGGCAACAGGACTGGGTCCTTGAGGTGGCTCAAGGATAGGGATTTTAGGGTGATGGTAGTTGTGGTAGTATGGGTGGAGAGTATACTCAGGGGTTCGGAGAGTGGGGGCTTCAGAGTGAACTGGATGACCAGCTGTAGTGGAAGAATACTGAGTAACATGGGGGTGATAGTAGTTGGGGTGGCTTGGGACAGGAGTTGTGGGAGTGTGGCCTGGCTTCGACTCAGTGGGATCTCCTGAGGGGCCTGTAGTTGGGAGATGAGAGGGGGGACTAGAGGAGAGGGGTGACTGGTATGACTCACTGAGGGGCATCGTGTGGAGGTAGTAATACTGATAGAATGGGTAGGCCTGAAGACGCGGGGCCAGGTGAGGACGGACAGAGGGGCCTGTAGTTGAGCTTGACAGCAGGGTTGTGGAAACTGAGTTTGTTGGGCCCATAGTTGCAGGTCGGAGGGGTTGTATTACTGGCTCAGGCGGAGCAGAAGGACAGGCCAGTGTGATTGCTTTCTCTCCTATTTGAAGAGAGAGGGTGTATTTTCCATCCTAGAAGAAAATTGACATTATTTCAGTTAGGTGGGGAAATTATAATATATAAATTGTACAATATATTATGAACACCTTTCTAATATTTAGTTGAACCCCCTTTTGCTCTCAGAACAGTGTAAATTCTTCAGGGCAAGGACTATAAGGTGTCGAAAGCGTTCCACAGGGATGCTGTCCCATGTTGACTCCAATGCTTCCCACAGTTGTGCCAAGTTGGCTGGATGTCCTTTGGGTGGTGGACCATACTTGATACACACGGGAAACTGTTGAGTTTGAAAAACCCAGCAGCGTTGCAGTTCTTGACACAAACCGGTGTTCCTGGCACCTACTACCATACCCTGTTCAGAGGCATTGTCTTGCCCATTCACCCCTCAATGGCACAAATACACAATCCATGTCTCAATTGTCTCAAGGCTTAAAAATATATATTTTACCCATTTCCTCCCCTTTATCTACACTGATTGAAGTGGATTTAACAAGTTACATCAATAAGGGATCATAGCTTTCACCTGGATTCACCTGGTCAGTCTCATGGAAAGAGCAGGTGTTCCAAAATGTTTTGTTCACTCAGTGTAAAATGCAACATTATTAAGCAAAGAAATTGGTTTAGCAAATTTCATGTAAAAGCAAAAGGACAGTCAAGTAGCCCTGAGTCATAGATTCCATCCCATGTCATAGTGCAATATGAGTGCCATGACTCACCTTTGATGTGATCCCACAGGCAGTGAAGGGAGCAGATATGAGAAGCTCTCCATGTCGCCTGTCCATACTGTAGCCACACTGCAGGGCCAGCGAAAGAAGTGGCGTCCATTCACCTCTCACTGCAGGGGGAAACCAACACACCTCACATACAGACCTAACAGTATGCCCGCAAACTCATGATAGCAGTAGAAATATAGTTACAGAAACATTGGATTCAGTCCAAATTATGCCTCTAAATCTGTCTGTTCAGCAGCCATAGTGTGCATGCTGTGTACAATTAATTCTACAATATTACCCTTGACTCTGAGCTCCTCTTTGGCTCCATGTCCTTGCAGTCTGACAGTCATTCGCTGAGACGAGCAGCAGAGGGAGAAGGGGGCCAGGGCCTTAGCCTGTGACACTGGGCAGGACATCTTCACGGGGGTCCCTCTCCAGATCAGAGGCAACACATAAGTACCATCCTGTCAGCAGCACCGCAGGCCACAGGAAAGGAGTGAATAATGGTGTGATGAACAATAGAAAAAGCTTTTATGTTGACAGAATCACAGTCACAGAACAGTTTTAACCTGCCAGTCTGACAAGTTCGGAGAATGGAGTGTGACTACCGAGTGCTACTTTAAAGCAGGGGAGAGAGGGGGAGTGCTACTTTAAAGCAGGGGATAGAGAGGGGGAGTGCTACTTTAAAGCAGGGGAGAGAGGGGGAGTGCTACTTTAAAGCAGGGGAGAGAGGGGGAGTGCTACTTTAAAGCAGGGGATAGAGAGGGGGAGTGCTACTTTAAAGATAGATAGATAGATAGATAGATAGATAGATAGATAGATAGATAGATAGATAGATAGATAGATAGATAGATAGATAGATAGATAGATAGATAGATAGATAGATAGATAGATAGATAGATAGATAGATAGATAGATAGATAGATAGATAGATAGATAGATAGATAGATAGATAGATAGATAGATAGATAGATAGATATAGAAGAGAGGGGGAGAGTTCTACTTTAAAGCAGGGGAGAGAGGCGGAGTGCTACTTTAAAGCAGGGGAAAGAGGGGGAGTGCTACTTTAAAACGGGAGAGAGGGGGTGCTACTTTAAAGCAGGGGAGAAAGGGGGAGTGCTACTTTACTTCTTCTTGCTTGACGTGACAGGCATCATAAGGTACCACCAACATCAGGTCTCGCCATGTCGACTCGACAGAGTAGCCACATTGAGAGGGTAGTTGGGCCAGGGGGACAGCAGAGGCATTTGCTAAAGGCAAGAGGACAAATTAATACAATAGCTTACAGCTATGCATCAGTGTCTGTCTGTCTGTCTGTCTGTCTGTCTGTCTGCACATCCACACACCTTGTGGTCTTCGCCCAATAAGGGACTAAAGGAGCCTAACTTTACTCCTTATAGTCCAAGGACCTTAATGTTCTGTTTAAAGGCTCTGGAAGCCAAAATAGCCAAATACTCAATTGCGATACAGTTCTAGAAACATAAATCCCTCTACTTTCATATCACATCAAAATAATTTCACAAATTAAAATACTGTACACTGTTTTAACAGGCTTTTAACACTGTTCAAATCCAATCAAATGTATTGGTTACATACACATTTAGCAGATGTTATAGCAGGTCTAGTGAAATGCTTGTGTTCCTAGCTCCAACAGTGCAGTAATATCTAACAATTCAAGTAGAAATACAGTAGAATAGAATACAGTATATACATTTGAGATGAGTAAAGCAGTATGTAAACATTGTATGTAAACAAGTGACTGGTGTTCCATTATTAAAGTGGCCAGTGATTCCAAGTCTATGTATATAGAGCAGCAGCCTCTAAGGGGCAGGGTTGAGTAGCAGGGTGGTAGACGGCTAGTGATGCCTATTTAACAGTCTGATGGCCTTGAGATAGAAGCGGTTATTCAGTCTCTCGGTCCCAGTTTTGATGCACCTGTACTAACCTCGCCTTCTGGATGATAACGGGGTGAACAGGCTGTGGCTCAGGTGGTTGATGTCCTTGATGATCTTTTTGGCCTTCCTGTGACATCGGTGCTGTAGGTGTGCCCCCGGTGATGCGTTGGGCAGACCGCACCACCCTCTGGAGAGCCCTGCGGTTGCGGGCGGTGCAGTTGCCGTACCAGGCGGTGATACAGCCCGAAAGGATGCTCTCAATTGGGCGTCTGTAAACGTTTCTGAGGGTCTTAGGGGCCAAGCATAATTTCTTCAGCCTCCTGAGGTTGAAGAGGTGCTGTTGCGCCTTCTTCACAACACTTTCTGTGTGGGTGGACCAATTCAGATTGTCAGAGATGTGTACGCAGAGGAACTTGAAGCTTTCCACCTTCTCCACTGCGGTTCCGTCAATGTAGATAGGGGCGTGCTCCCTCTGCTGTTTCCTGAAGCTCCTTCATTTTGTTGACGTTGAGGGAGAGGTAAGCAAATTTAAGTGGGTCTAGGGTGTCAGGTAAGGTAGAGGTGATATAATCCTTAACTAGCCTATCAAAGCACTTCATGATGACAGAAGTGAGTGCTATGGGACTATAGTGAATTCATTCAGTTACGTTTGCCTTCTTGGGTACAGGAACAATAGTGGACATATTGAAGCAAGTGGGGACAGCAGACTGGTATAGGAAGAGATTGAATACAGTGGGGAGAACAGGTATTTGATACACTGCCGATTTTGCAGGTTTTCCTACTTACAAAGCATGTAGAGGTCTGTAATTTTTTATCATAGGTACACTTCAACTGTGAGAGACGGAATCTAAAACAAAATTTTTTCTTTAAGAAGCCCTCCTGTTCTCTACTCATTACCTGTATTAACTGCACCTGTTTGAACTCGTTACCTGTGTAAAAGACACCTGTCCACACACTCAAACAGACTCCAACCTCTCCACAATGGCCAAGACCAGAGAGCTGTGTAAGGACATCAGGGATACAATTGTAGACCTGCACAAGGCTGGGATGGGCTACAGGACAATAGGCAAGCAGCTTGGTGAGAAGGCAACAACAGTTGGCGCAATTATTAGAAAATGGAAGAAGTTCAAGATGACGGTCAATCTCCCTCGGTCTGGGGCACCATGCAAGATCTCACCTCGTGGGGCATCAATTATCATGAGGAAGGTGAGGGATCAGCCCAGAACTACACGGCAGGACCTGGTCAATGACCTGAAGAGAGCTGGGACCACAGTCTCAAAGAACCATTAGTAACACACTACGCCGTCATGGATTAAAATCCTGCAGCGCACGCAAGGTCCCCCTGCTCAAGCCAGCACATGTCCAGGCCCGTCTGAAGTTTGCTAATGACCATCTGGATGATCCAGAGGAGGAATGGGAGAAGGTCATGTGGTCTGATGAGACAAAAATAGAGCTTTTTGGTCTAAACTCCACTCGCTGTGTTTGGAGGAAGAAGAAGGATGAGTACAACCCCAAGAACACCATCCCAACCGTGAAGCATGGAGGTGGAAACATCATTCTTTGGGGATGCTTTTCTGCAAAGGGGACAGGACGACTGCACCATATTGAGGGGAGGATGGATGGGGCCATATATCGCGAGATCTTGGCCAACAACCTCCTTCCCTCAGTAAGAGCATTGAAGATGGGTCGTGGCTGGGTCTTCCAGCATGACAACGACCCGAAACACACAGCCAAGGCAACTAAGAAGTGGCTCCGTAAGAAGCATCTCAAGGTCCTGGAGTGGCCTAGCCAGTCTCCAGACCTGAACCCAATAGAAAATCTGAAAGTCCGTATTGCCCAGCGACAGCCCCGAAATCTGAAGGATCTGGAGAAGGTCTGTATGGAGGAGTGGGCCAAAATCCCTGCTGCAGTGAGTGCAAACCTGGTCAAGAACTACAGGAAACTTATGATCTCTAATTGCAAACAAAGGTTTCTGTACCAAAAATTCTGCTTTTCTGATGTATCAAATACTTATGTCATGCAATAAAATGCAAATTAATTACTTAAAAATCATACAATGTGATTTTCTGGATTTTTGTTTTAGATTCCGTCACTCACAGTTGAAGAGTACCTATGATAAAAATTACAGACTTCTACATGCTTTGTAAGTGGGAAAACCTGCAAAATCGGCAGTGTATCAAATACTTGTTCTCCCCACTGTATGTCCGCAAACACTCCAGCCAACTGGTCTGCGCATGCTCTGAGGCCGCCTGGACCGGCATCCTTACTAGGGTTAACACGCTTAAATGTCTTACTCACATTGGTCTCGTCGGTGGTACTGTGTTATCCTCAAAGTGGGCGAAGAAGGTTTTTAGCTTGTCTAGGAGCAAGATGTCGGTGTCCGCGACGTGGCTGGTTTTACCTTTGTAATCCGTGATTGCCTGTAGACCCTGCCACATACGTCTGGTGTCTGAGCTGTTGAATTGCAACTCCACTTTGTCTCTGTACTGACGTTTTGCCTGTTTGATTGCCTTATGGAGGGAATAACTACACTGTTTGTATTCAACAATTCCAAATCACCTTGCCATGGTTAAATGCGGTGGTGCGTGCTTTCAGTTTTGCAAGAATGCAGTTGCAGCCAATAGCAGGTTTGTGGCGTCCGTCTTCCATTTACACAAAGGTGTTCGGAGACGCAGATAGGTGGCTAACTATGCTAGGGGTTAAGGTTAAAGGGTTGTTTTTATAAAATTATGTCTTGCTGGTAAGAAAGATAAGGAAGGTCCTTATGCTTCCAAAACCCTACCCCAAGCAATGTGTGTTAATGTTCAGACCGAGCTTCAGGGCTCTAGAAAAAAAAAACAAAAAAAAACAATGACTAATGTGTGAGGAAAGACGGAGAGCGGCGCCATGTGAGGACGTACTTTTCTGAGCTCCGTGCCAGAACAATTAATTATTTGATTAGTTTGTTCCAAAACATATGGGCAGATTGTAATTATGATCAAAAATACCACTCTACAACTTGAGACTCCATTTTAAGGCTTACTGTCACGTTTTGGTCATTTTTGTTGAGATGTCCATGAGGCTACACCAACGGCCGACGGGCATTAACTGAAATACAGGAATGAATTGATAAAATTTACGAAAAGGCAGAGATGCAGTCAGCAGAGCTACGAAACCAGGTTAGCCAGCTGAGAGAATAGCTGAAAACTGCCACTGAACAGGCTAGACCCAACCACGAGGCACTGGACATCCACATAACCAGCCTGGAGACCACGGCTAATGGCTACACTGGCTACACTGGAAAGGAATGCTCTCCAAATGAAAAAGGAAATTAAGGAACTTAAAGAGAAAAATTAAAATCTGGAGGCTAGATCCCATCATTCGAATTTACTCGTGACGGATGTGAGAGACGAGAGGATTGCAAGCGGCCTACAGAGTTCATCGCAGAGATGCTACAACCTGCACTCGGCCTGGACAAACCCTGCTGCTAGACCGCGCACATCGCACTCTACGAGAGAGACCGGGGGATAAGCAGCCACCACGAGCATTCGTGATTCGATGCCACTACTACCAAGAGAAAGAAGCAATCCTCCGCAAAGCAAGGTCAAACAACTGATATCCACACTTGGAGACCATATCCGAATTTACCCTGACTACACTCATGCTCCGGGACTGTGAGTGTGAGGGAATTCGTTATAGCCTGTGGTACCCTGCGGATATGAGGATAACAACCCCAGAACCAGCGCTAGCTAAGGATTTAATTCTGAAGAATTTGAAGTGAGGATCAAACACAACAGTAGTTTGGTTCTCTCTTTCCAACTTTGGGTGAAATTCTAGGCTAACAAACCAAGCTAGGAAGCAACGGCTATGTGGCTATCTGGAGGCTAGTTCTGTTCAAATTCAAGCCTAACATAGCAAGCTAGGAAGCAACGGGCTATTTGGCTAGCTGGAGGCTAGTTGTGCTAGCCAATATAAGAGGACTGAACCGGGCATTCCAGCTGCATGGACGTTACGTTTGTTGATCTCTTAACGGACTGGTTACCTGTGCGACAAGGGAGTGTAACTCCACCTGCAGAAGATGGGTACCTAGCTATAACCTTATGTGAATTTTTCCAGTAATACGATTTTTTAAATTATTGCCAGATTAGTTAGTTAGCCAACATTTACGTTACAGATCGGACCTCTTTAGCTAACGTTAGCTGACGTCACTTCTTCTCAATCTCAGCTAATTCTGACTAGAGTGCATCTGCGATATTCATTATGCTCAAACCAAAAGTGAAATAATACCTTAGTAATCTTGTTATTTTTCTTAGATGGCTACCTAGTAACGCGTATATTGCACATTATGTACATCTAAGGATTTCACTATTTTGTTTAACTTGAAGCAACCATTAGTTTACTTATAATTTACCTCAAAGGGTTTCCCTGTTTTGGTTTCATACTTGTTTTCTGCTTCTGTTTGAGCTAACCTGGTAGCTAACCCATGTCGTCAATCCATTGTACAAACGCAACACAGCCATAGCTGTTATCCATACATCTAAGCTGTCATTGTAGATCGTGGGATCTCTACCCTTATTGGTTTAGTTAGAGTTCTTAATTCCCCTCTGTTATTATGTACAGTCGTGGTCTCCACAAGTATTGGTCTCCACAAACTTTGCTGCCTCAGTGTTGATGATGGCAATTTGCATATACTCCAGAATGTCATGAGGAGTGATCAGATGAATTGCAATTAATTGCAAAAAAACGGTTTGATTATTTTTATTTAATTTCACCTTTATTTAACCAGGTAGGTCAGTTGAGAACAAGTTCTCATTTGCAACTGCGACCTGGCCAAGACAAAGCAAAGCAGTGCGACAAAAACAACACAGAGTTACACAGTAAACAAACATACAGTCAGTAACACAATAGAAAATCTATATACAGAGTGCAAATGTAGTGCAAAATGCAGTAAGGTTAGGAAGGTAGGACAATAAATAGACCATAGTGGTGAGATAAATTAGATTAGCATTAACACTGGAATGAAGGATGTGCAAATTATGATGAACAATAGATATACTGGAGTGCAAGATTAGCAAAAATAATAAAAATAAATTTGGGGACGAGGTAGTAGGGTGGGCTATTTACAGAAGGGCTATATACAGGTGCAGTGATCGATAAGCAGCTTAGACAGCTGATGCTTAAAGTTAGTGAGGGAGATAGGAACCTCTAGCTTCAAGGATTTTTGCAATTCGTTCCAGTCATTGGCAGCAGAGAACTGGAAGGAACGGCGGCCAAAGGAGGTGTTGGCTTTGGGGGTGACCAGTGAAATATACCTGCTGGAGCGCATGCTACGGGTGGGTGTTGCTATCGTGACCAGCGAGCTGAGATAGGGCGGGGATTTACCTAATAAAGACTTATAGATGACCTGGAGCCAGTGGGTTTGGCGACGAATATATAATGAAGGCCAGCCAACGAGAGCATACAGGTCGCAGTGGTGGGTAGTATATGGGGCTTTGGTAACAAAACGGATGGCACTGTGATAGATTACATCCAATTTGCTGAGCAGAGTGTTGGAGGCTAATTTGTAAATTACATCACCGAAATCAAGGATCGGTAGGATAGTCAGTTTTACAAGGGCATGTTTGGCAGCATGAGTGAAGGAGGCTTTGTTGCAAAAAGGGAAGCCGATTCTGGATTTAATTTTGGATTGGAGATGGTTGATGTGAGTTTGGAAGTTGAGTTTACAGTCTAACCAGACGCCTAGGTATTTGTAGGAGTCCACATATTCTAAGTCGGACCCGTCGAGAGTAGTGATGATAGTCCGGTGGGCGGGTGCGGGCAGCGTTCGATAGAAAAGCATGCATTTAGTTTTACTAGCATTTAAGAGCAGTTGGAGGCCACGGAAGGAGTGTTGTATGGCTTTGAAGCTTGTTTGAAGGTTAGTAAACACAGTGTCCAAAGAGGGGCCAAATGTATACAGAATGGTGTCGTCTGCGTAGAGATGGATCAGAGAGTCACCAGCAGCAAGAGCGACATCGTTGATGTATATAGAGAAAAGGGTTGGCCCAAGAATTGAACCCTGTGGCACCCCCATAGAAACTGCCAGAGGATCAGACAATAGGCCCTCCGATTTGACACACTGAACTCTGTCTGCGAAGTAGTTGGAGAACCAGGCAAGGCAGTCACTTGAGAAACCAAGGCTGTTGAGTCTGCCAATAAGAATGCGGTGATTGACAGAGTCGAAAGCCTTGGCCAGGTCGATGAAGACGGCTGCACAGTACTGTCTTTTATCGATGGCGGTTATGATATCGTTCAGTAACTTGAGCGTAGCTGAGGTGCACCCATGACCAGCTCGGAAACCAGATTGCATAGCAGAGAAGGTACGGTGGGTTTCGAAGTGGTCAGTTATCTGTTTGTTAACTTGGCTTTCGAAGACTTTAGAAAGGCAGGGCAGGATGGATATAGGTCTATAACAGTTTTGGTCTAGAGTGTCTCCCCCTTTGCAGAGGGGGATGACCGCGGCAGCTTTCCAATCTCTAGGGATCTCAGACGATACGAAAGAGAGGTTGAACAGGCTAGTGATGCAACAATTTTGGCTGATAATTTTAGAAAGAGAGGGTCCAGATTGTCTAGCACAGCAGATTTGAAGGGGTCCAGATTTAGCAGCTCTTTCAGAACATCAGCTGTCTGGATTTGGGTGAAGGATAAGCGGGGGGGCTTGGGAAAGTTGCTGCTGGGGGCACAGAGCTGTTGGCCGGGGTAGGGGAAGCCAGGTGGAAAGCATGGCCAGCCGTAGCAAAATGCTAATTGAAAGTTTCGATAATCGTGGATTTATCGGTGGAGACAGTGTTTCCGAGCCTCAATGCAGTGGGCAACTGGGAGGAGATGCTCTTATTCTCCATGGACTTTACAGTGTCCCAGAACGTTTTGGAGTTAGTACTACAGGAATTATTATTGACCTGCATAGCCCTGCTATCTTAGCAATAAGAGGGGGTGGAACTGGGTGATTTGAAAGGGGCTATTGTGTTTTGCGGCACATTACAGTTTACACAACAACCTGTTCATTATTATTATTATTATTATTATTATTATTTACTCTCCTTTTAATAGCCTCCTGACTGAGTAATTTGAGGTTATCCTAAATTAACAAACATCATTGAAGTGTTACAGAACACAAAACAGGGTAAGATTTGCTCAGATACTTTAAGTTACATAAAAACGTACACTGAAAGTTTGTATGTTATGCCATATGGCAAGGAACTTACTAATCGTTACGTGTGTGTGTGTATGAATGGGTTTGTGTGTGTGTGTGTGTGTGTGTGTGAGTATGCACACCTACGCATATATACAGTGGGGAGAACAAGTATTTGATAAACTGCCAATTTTGCAGGGTTTCCTACTTACAAAGCATGTAGAAGTCTGTAATTTTTATCATAGGTACACTTCAACTGTGAGAGACGGAATCTAAAACAAAAATCCAGAAAATCACATTGTATGATTTTTAAGTAATTAATTTGCATTTTATTGCATGACATAAGTATTTGATACATCAGAAAAGCAGAACTTAATATTTGGTACAGAAATCTTTGTTTGCAATTACAGAGATCATACGTTTCCTGTAGTTCTTGACCAGGTTTGCACACACTGCAGCAGGGATTTTGGCCCACTCCTCCATACAGACCTTCTCCAGATCCTTCAGGTTTCGGGGCTGTCGCTGGGCAATATGGACTTTCAGCTCCCTCCAAAGATGTTCTATTGGGATCAGGTCTGGAGACTGGCTAGGCCACTCCAGGACCTTGAGATGCTTCTTACGGAGCCACTCCTTAGTTGCCCTGGCTGTGTGTTTCGGGTCGTTGTCATGCTGGAAGACCCAGCCACGACCCATCTTCAATGCTCTTACTGAGGGAAGGAGGTTGTTGGCCAAGATCTCGCGATACATGGCCCCATCCATCCTCCCCTCAATACGGTGCAGTCGTCCTGTCCCCTTTGCAGAAAAGCATCCCCAAAGAATGATGTTTCCACCTCCATGCTTCACGGTTGGGATGGTGTTCTTGGGGTTGTACTCATCCTTCTTCTTCCTCCAAACACGGCGAGTGGAGTTTAGACCAAAAAGCTCTATTTTTGTCTCATCAGACCACATGACCTTCTCCCATTCTCCTCTGGATCATCCAGATGGTCATTGGCAAACTTCAGACGGGCCTGGACATGCGCTGGCTTGAGCAGGGGGACCTTGCGTGCGCTGCAGGATTTTAATCCATGACGGTGTAGTGTGTTACTAATGGTTCTCTTTGAGACTGTGGTCCCAGCTCTCTTCAGGTCATTGACCAGGTCCTGCCGTGTAGTTCTGGGCTGATCACTCACCTTCCTCATGATCATTCATGCCCCACGAGGTGAGATCTTGCATGGTGCCCCAGACCGAGGGAGATTGACCGTCATCTTGAACTTCTTCCATTTTCTAATAATTGCGCCAACAGTTGTTGCCTTCTCACCAAGCTGCTTGCCTATTGTCCTGTAGCCCACCCCAGCCTTGTGCAGGTCTAAAATTTTATCCCTGATGTCCTTACACAGCTCTCTGGTCTTGGCCATTGTGGAGAGGTTGGAGTCTGTTTGATTGAGTGTGTGGACAGGTGTCTTTTATACAGGTAACGGGTTCAAACAGGTGCAGTTAATACAGGTAATGAGTGGAGAACAGGAGGGCTTCTTAAAGAAAAATTAACAGGTCTGTGAGAGACGGAATTCTTACTGGTTGGTAGGTGATCAAATACTTATGTCATGCAATAAAATGCAAATTAATTATTTAAAAATCATACAATGTGATTTTCTGGATTTTTTAAGATTCCGTCTCACACAGTTGAAGTGTACCTATGATAAAAATTACAGACCTCTACATGCTTTGTAAGTAGGAAAACCTGCAAAATCGGCAGTGTATCAAATACTTGTTCTCCCCACTGTATATATATATATATTTGGATATGTTCTTGCGAGGCTCAGTCTCTAGGTAAGCAGTTACCAGTATGCGGTGTATGTGTACACTAGGGGTTAGTATGTGTACACTAGTGGTTAGTGCAGCCTCTCGTTTGGGGAGAGGCCAGCACTGAGGTGTTATAGTTCATATTAGTTCTCCTCAATGTGAAAGTTTGTTTTTTATTTGTATTTTTATTATAATTACTATTATTTGTTTCTTTCCCTCCCCACCTCCCTGCCCCCTTTGCAGAGGTTTTCAAAGGTTTTGAATAGCCTTACTCTTAACTATGGCATTGCCAAATAGGCTAGGCAGGGCAGCAACTAAATTTGTCAGTTGGAACGCGCGCGGTTTGAACCACCCAGTCAAATGTAGTAAGATATTTTCCCATTTACAGAAATTAAAGGCGGATATAGTGTAACTCCAGGAAACACACCTACGCATAACGGATGATTCGGGGAGGATTCTCACCGATATTCCATCCCAAGTTTCATGCTAAATGCCGTGGCTCTGCTATTTTGATTCATAGAGATGTTCAGTTCGTAGAATCAAAGGTGATATCGGACAAAAATGGCCGTTTTGTTATTGTACAGGGCAAACTATTCAACATGCCAGTTGTATTAGCCAGTATTTATGCTCCTAACTGGGACAATGACCAGTTTTTCTGTGAGTTTTTTCAGATTTGAACAATCACCAACTTATATTAGCAGGAGATTTTAACTGTGTCCTGCACCCCACATTAGACCGCTCTAAAGCGGTATCAGGGCCCTTTCTAAATCAGGACGTGTTATTAATTATTTTAAATCAGGCATATGGTGTAATAGACCCCTGGAGATTTAAAAATCCTACATCTAAACAATATTCTTTCTTTTCCCCAGTCCATCAGACAGCCTCTAGAATGTATATTTTTCTCCTAGACAACAAGTTGCTCCCGATACTTAAGTCCACTGACTATGAGGGTATTGTCATCTCAGACCACAGACCAGTAGTAATGGTACTGTGCTTTCCTGATAACGTTCTCCCACAACGCACTTGGCGACTCAATCCACGTCTCTTCTCAGATGAAGAATTTACATAAAAACACATATCGGCCCAAATAGATTTTTTCCTTGAGCTCAAAATCAGTGTGTGCACCCTATGGGAAGCGCTGAAAGCATACCTACGTGGCCAGATCATATCATATAATGCTGGTGTGAATAAGAAGAGGTCAGCGCGTCTTACAGAACTTACTAACCTTATAAATGACATTGATC
This sequence comes from Thymallus thymallus, assembly GCA_023634145.1. Taxonomy (NCBI): domain Eukaryota; kingdom Metazoa; phylum Chordata; class Actinopteri; order Salmoniformes; family Salmonidae; genus Thymallus; species Thymallus thymallus. Next base: position 23,205,330 of record CM042397.1, read on the forward strand.
AGAGGCACTCAACCAGGCCATCTGTAGACCTCTATAAGGAGAGAATCACATTACAGACTGAATTTGATATTCATTTGACCGGTTTAGCAGAGGACCGCCACTTAAAATCTAGACAAAACTACTATGAATATGGAGAAGGGGCCAGTAAACTTCTTTGCCATCAACTGAGGCAATCGTCAGTGTCTGGCCTAATACCTAAAGTCACAACCTCAGCAGGTGGGACCACCTCAGACCAAAAGTCTGAGATCAATTCAGAAATTTTGACGAGGACCTTTACTCATCAGAAACAAATGATTGCTCTCTAACCACGCAATATTTTAACGACCTTGAGATACCTGAACTAGATCCGGAAAATAAATCAGATCTTGAGAAGCCCCGCTCTGTAGCAGAGAATGACCGGGCAATAAAATCAATGAAAAGCGGTAAGGCCCCGGGTCCCGATGGTTACCCAATTGAGTTTTACAAAATCTGATCTTCTAAGCTGACACCCTTACTATGCGACGTATATTCTGAGGCACTCTTTCCCACTTTTTCAGGAGGACTTGCTGAAATGTGAGTCCTACCGACCCGTTAGCCTGCTTTGCTGTGATTATAAGCTACTTACTAAGGCTTTGGTTATCCGATTAGAAGCGGTTATGCCTACAATAATACACCCCGATCAGACAGGGTTTATCAAGGGCAGACATTCATTTGGTAACCTGCGGCGCTTATTCAATATTCTTTACTCACCAAATTCTTTGACTGTATTGAATTTGAATACCTTTTTACTGCACTTAAAAGATTTGGATTTGGCCTTACTTTTGTCCTGTGGATAAAGGCCCTATACTCAGCTCCTCAAGCATCTGTTTCTTACTAACAGCACCCTCTGACAATATTTATCTCTACATAGAGGAAATTGTCAGGGCTGTCTGCTGAGTCCTCTCCTGTTTGATATAGCCCTTCGAACCCCTAGCCATCTCCCTGAGAGGCAGCGCGGGAATGACAGGTATAAGTCGAGGAGGGCAGGTCCACAAACTGTCTCTGTATGCTGACGACCTCCTACTGTATGTCAGACCCCATCACGTCTATCCCAATCGCTATAGATACCATCTCCAGATTTGGCAAGGTTTCAGGTTACAATTCAATAAGCAAGCAATAGATCTATCGTTTGATTCATTTCCTTTCACGGTAGCCTTGGAGCCAGCCTTGGAGAAGGCTAAGCAAGACCTCTATCGCTATCTACACTCCCCATATCACTTGCTGGCAGAGTCAACTCGGTCAAGATGGTCATCATGCCAAGATTCCTGTATCTGTTTCAGACTATTCCCATCTTTATAGCAAAATAATTTTTTTAAAGAACTGGATAGACATATCTAATTTCATTAGGAATACAAATATAATTTTTAGAGGGGATGGACCGGTGTGGTCCCTTATGGAAAAGCACTCATGCCAAACATCATCCCCGGTCTCTTTAGTTTGTCCCCCCTACCATTGAGCAAACAATACCACTCAATCAACCCTATTGTGAAAAGTTCACTCAGGATATGGTCTCAGTTTAGGATCCACTTTGGACATAGACAAGCTATCTCATCCATGCCTTTTTTTTCCAACCCACTCTTCACGGTATCCCTCATGGACAGACTTCCAGCTATGGTTTCAGAAAGGATTGAAGAATGTAAAATACCTTTTCCAAGACCGTATGTTTACCTCCATTGAACGTCTAGTTAGAGAGCACAGTATACCCCAGACGCACTTCTTCAGGTAGCTGCAGATTCGTAACTTTACAAGAAAGATTTTCCCCTCGTTCCCATCTCTCCCACCCACCAGCTGGCTTGATGAATGTCTGAACCTGGATCCCTATGCAAAGGGACACATTTCTAAGCTATACGACATTACTCAGAATATTGCATGCCCCACTCTTGACCATGTAAAGCGCTCATGGGAGGGAGAGTTTGGAAGTGAGATTTCCGATATCACCTGGCAGTCTGCAATTGACAGGATACACTCATCCTGTCAATTGGTCCTCGATCTTTGAGACTTTCTCATATATATATGCAATAAGGAAATTGCCCCAGATCCATCTGTCGCTATTTTCGGGGAAGCCCCCGAAGAGCTTACTCTTTGTAACACCCAAGCAGATGCCATAGGCTTCTCATCCCTTCTGGTCTGGCAGCAATTTCTCAACTACATTGAGAGTAACCTCTGCACTGAGAATTTATTATAGCCTCTGCAACCACCCCATATCCTTTTATTTATTATGTGGTGTGTATATATACACATCACATAATAAATAAAAGGATATATACACACACACACACACACACACACACACACACAGATATGTGTATATATTTATTTTAGATATTTTATTATTATTCGTTTAGATTATTTAAAGATATATATATATATATAGTCCAACAGCTGTTGCATAGGTTAGTATTAATGTAACTTGTTGCTGTATTTAGGTTGTTACTGTCCATTATGTTCTGTCTTCATCTACTTTTAAAAAACAATTACAATATGACTAATGTGTAATGGAACTGAGAGTCATGATCAAAGGGATAGGTCACAGTCAGACTTACCTCTGTCTACTAGCAGATGTAAGGCTCTTATCCCTCTGACAGTGAGGGTCATAGTCTCATCTCCACATTCCACTACTGGCTCCATTCTCTGCCAACTCTCCTCTGCTTTTGCGATCTCACCTCGAACTCTGATCTTTCCTTCACGCACTCCTAAGACAGACATAACATTAGCCTATTATGCATATTGAGTAAAAAAAAAAAAAAAGTGACTAGTCAAACTAAACAAGTTGAATGAAAGAATAGGCTAAATGATAAACAGAGCCCACCTAAAACTTACCTGGAGTTGCTGAATCTGATTGGTAGGCCATTTGTGAGCGGTTCTCATCGTTTCCTGTGATGGAAAACTTGCCACGATGTAGATTCTGAAAATGTCCTTGATTGCAATCGATATTACTGAATGATTTAGATGGCAAATCTTCCGAATGCTTCTCCTCGTGTTGTTTGGCATGGTACTTGCCGTTCTTATCATTGAATAACACAATTCTAGGTTGAGAACGCATCAGTTTTCTACCCGAAATTCGTGATCTGTTCACTTCTTCAAAGTCCTGAGATAATTCATATTTTCGCGCTTTTTCGAATGATTCACCAACTTTTCCTGTATTGGTCTCGTTGAGCTGTCTTCGCGCTGACTTTTCTAATCCGAATCTTGATGGGTTCGTTTGACGGACGTTGGCCTTTGTCTTCGGGATGTCCTGAGTCAGTTTATCATGACGAGAGATACTGTCGCTTGAAATAGGAATTTGTGTGGATTCTGTGAACTCAACAGGCGTGTGAATTATTATTTTACCTGTCGAATCGTAAGACTGACCTTGCGGACACCGAGTGATTGTTAGAATGTAAAGTAGAAGGATACCGTATCCTTTTAGTTTGAAATACATTGCCAATTTGATCGTTTCTCAACATGCACCAACACACTGGGACGAGGCAAAAGGGAAGGGTATATTTTGTAGGCTGGCGCATGCTCCACATGTGTTCACTGATTCAACCTCAATTAGGCTTAATTGGCAATTAGTCTCAACAATGGCATGCCAATTCCAATTATGCTTGTCAGTTCTACAGCGATATATAATTACAGGCTTGCTATATAATTTACCATAATACAAGTAAAGTTTAAACTTAACCACAATCATACGTTAGAGATGAGAGCAATACATCCAAATGAGATAATATGGTATATCTCATTTGGATGTATTAATGTTAATATGGTGATTTTAAAAAGAGAGACTGAAAAATAGCTTCTGTCTAAAGGCCAACAGACTGTTAAATATCCACCACTAGCACATTAGAGGCTGCTGCCCTATATACATAGACTTGAAATAACTGGCCACTTTAAAAACGGAACACTATCCACTTTAATAATGTCTACACATTTTTCATTACTCATCTCATCAGTAGCGGCTTCTCAATAGAGGGCGCTGGGGCGCCGCCCCCATCAAAATTCCAGAAATGTACATGTATACAAAAATGAAATAAAAATAAAATAGATTACTCATACGATGTGCCGGCTGGTAGTAAGAGCCTCAGCATTTAATAAAAACTGTCTTTAATCGGTTAACTATTTAGTATTTTATATGTTTTTCAATATGTTTCATGCGGTTTCATGGGCGAGGGACGCCGGACAAATGGATGTCTATCTGAGTCCATAAATCTTCGGGCAGCATGTGACCTGAAGCTGGTCTCTAATTGGTTTCTTAAAGATCCTCCCCCGGGCGCAGGTCGCTGCGTCCCTGGCTAATCAGAATTGGATACATGTTATTTTATCCAATCTGATTGGTTCTCATCACCTGTCATTCAACTTTACGCTCTTGGCCACTACTTGCGCGGGCGACACCGACACACCGTCACTCCGAGTCCGCCAAAACCTTGCTAGGCTGATCACTTTCGTAGAGGTAAATGGCAGCAGTTAAACCAAAGTGTCGGCACTGAAGTTTTGTGGACAACAACGGGGGTAAGAGACCTCAAACATCTATCTGAAAAATTGCAAACGTCATGACAGTAGCCGCAGCCATCTTGATAATAGCATGAAACTAACGTTTTTGGGCAGAGTTAGTATTGCTGAACAACTAGATGAAGGCTACAGGATTGGCATTAGGTGGCACAACGAAGAGGTGACAAAAAGTTCTCATTACCACACCCATGACCACAGCTGACGCTGAGAGGTGCTTCTCAACCTTGAAAAGAATAAAAACTTTTCTCAGAAACACCATGACCCAGGAGAGGCTGAATGCACTGGCACTGCTGTCCATGGAAAAGAGACTTGTTACTGAGATGACTGACTTTAATCAGAGAGTCATTGATAAATTTGCTGGCCAGAAAGAAAGGAGAGAAATGTATGTTCAAGTAGTCAACATGCTACTCTGTTGTTGCTGTTTTTTTTTTTTGTTTGTTTTTCCTCATTCAGTTATATATGGGGAAGGAATGTGTAAAAAGATAAAAGTGCAGACACTGTTTTCTCTTTAATGCTTGAATTAATACTTTTATTTGTCTGTATAATAAAAATGTGTTATAAAAAAAATAGTCAACATGCTTTTTGGTACTGCATGCGCCCCCCAAAAAATAATTATCACCAGCCGTCACTGCATCTCATATGTATATACTGTATTCTATTCTATTATACTGTATCTTAGTCTATGCCACTCTGTCATTGCTCGTCCAAATATGTATATATTCTTAATTCCATTAATTTACTTTAGATTAGTGTGGATTGTTGTGAATTTGTTAGATATTACTTGTTAGATATTACTGCACTACTGGAGCTAGAAACACAAACATTTCGCTACACATGCAATAACATCTGCTAAACACGTGTATGTGACCAATAACATGTGATTTAATTTGATGACAAGCTCTCTTTTCTCTCCAAAAGAGGGTGACATTGTCATACAAATCAAAGCACACATTGAATTCTCCAATCTCCCCCAGAGGAGCGTATGACCATTCCACCCTCACCCTGGTATGGCCAAGTAACCTTACACAGTTCCTATAACTTTGCTTTGTTATTATGGTAGGAAAATAAACCATCATCTGCTGTAGCCTGACCGCAATGAAGTTTCACCTTTGAATGTACAGGTTAGGTAACCTGCTTTTGTACCAACCCACATGGAAAAATACTATGGTATAAATACTATAGTATTTACTGTAGTGTTTTTGTTTTATTATCATTGACATAGAAGTGGGATCTTTCTCCTTGAGGAAACCTGCTGGACAAATAGTAAAAGAGCTAACCTGTAGTTGAACACATCTTCTCTTTTCTATAACCTGTAGGGAACACAACATATGGTCTATACTTGGCATGTAGGTTTCTCACTCATGGATAGCACTAGTTGGGATATGGGGAGGGGAATGGGTAGAATTCTATAGTAAGTACTATAGTAAACTAGTATTTTTAGTGTTGGAATTGCCCTGAAATCAACTTGGAATAATCTAGCAAATTTGGGCATCATAGGGATTTTATTTAGTGTTTCCTTTTTAATAACCATTGCTATTATTGTCGTAGAGACACTGTGCCACCACATGGCAACATCAATGTTGATCATTATAAACCGAATAGTACAGTGGCATGAATTGTACGTACAGCAGTAAGCCTAAGAGTGACAGTGAAAAACAAATTCCACTTTAATCAGACATCTGTATACTTACTACTGTAATATTCAAGAAGGACCAGTAAGTAACAGAGGGATTTAATTGAAACTGAACATAATGTACACTGTCTAACTGAACTACACTCTTCAAAAGGCTACATGAAGAGAGTGTACAGGCGAGGACAGGGGAGGGGGGGGGGTTCATGGGCGCAGCAGAGTGATGACTCATTCTGAGTTGCCTAGCTACTAATAGTCAGGAGTTGTTTTCTTTTCAAAGTTTCAAAGCAAAAAATATGTATGTCTGGATTTCATTGAGAGAAAAGAGTGAGGGGCGGAGTAAACGAGGGCTGAGCAGGAAAAAAAGGAGGGACAAAACAGGAGGAGGGTAGATCATGTGCAAACTAAGCAAAATGTAGCAATAATGTGAGATCTAAAAAAAGGGTGGAATAAAACCCTGACCAGTCACCATGGAAATGGGCGGCTCCACTAAATGTCAGGAATGATTGTTTTATTGAATGTAAACAGTTGCTGGAACAACCAAAACAACTAGTGGCTAGACTCGGATTCGAGTTGCACTTAAGTTACAAAGAAAATGACTTGCGACTTGACTTAGACTCGTGATCAATTGACTTGAGACTTGACTAAGTGAGAGACAATGCAACTCCCCAATGTGCTATTTGTTAAACTATTGGTTTTCCAACCTTTCATTTTACTTTAGTTTCACATAGCTAGTTAAAACAGCAACATTGATCGTTTTGTTATCCGAAAAAGAGTTCAAGAACCAGAACCACTTAATGCAAGCACTGCTGCTAGGCAAGCTCCTGCCAGCGAGACCAGCCACCCTGAGGTTATTCTACCCACTGAGCTCCATGCCGAACACATTGAGAAAAACTAATGTCAGAGTAATGCCGGAGCTTCAAGCAGAGAGCCAGCTAAGAAGAAAAGGAAGTCGGGGACGAAAGGATGCAAGGACTATTTTTTGAAATTTGGTTTAGTTAATTGCAAACCAGGATGCAAGGCCTGTATGTGTGGTATGTGGGGAGAAACTCTCCAACGAGTCAGGCCATCCAAATTAAAAAGGCATTTAGATACTCATCACAGGGAGCTGTCAGGAAAGCCACTGGACTTGAAGTATTCTGCTAACGTCCTAATAAAAACATAACATTAAATGAGAAAGCACAGTTAGCCTCGTATATGGTTTCGTACCATATAGCTAAATAGAAAATGCCCCACACTGTTGCGGAGAAATTAATCCTGCCTTCAGCTATAGACATGGTTAGTGCAGTGCTAGACGAAAAGGCAGTTTATAAATTAAAATCGACCCCCTTCAGTGACAACACTGTTTCTAAAAAAAATGTATGACGTTTCAGACAACCTTGAAGAGCAATTTATTTCTAGATTAAAAGCAGCGGGCGATTTCTCAATCCAATTGGTTTCATTGTGTCACGTTCGGGTGTGTAGAGAGACCAAGGCGCAGCGTATCGATAGTTCGACATATTTATTTAATTGAACTGACGAACTATACAAATATAACAAATACAATATATAATGAAAGTAGCACGACACGAGACAATATACAACAATGAACCACGCCAACGGAGTGGAACACAGACATATAAGTAAGATCCCTAATTAGAGGTAATGCATAGCAGCTGCCTCTAATTAGGGATCCCACACACACACACAACACCAGACAGAAATAGAAATTATAGATCTGCCAGACTCTGACCATAGAAATATAGAGAAGCAAAGCTTCTCTATGGCCAGAGCCTGACACATTGCTGGTTTATGCCTGGGGAAATTATTTTTTGGAGGATCTTTTGTGCTGCTTGACTCTCCCTACTACTACAACAGGTGAACAAATATTTGCTCAACTGAATAACTACGTAGTTAGTAGTGCGGGTTTGAATGGGCTAATTGTAAGGGAATAACGAGTGATGGGGCCGCGAACATGACTGTGAACGAATCCAGGGGCCAAGGGACAGGTGAGAGTGGTGGGATAAGGAAGACAGTAGTCTCATCCCAATTAGTCAACACTGTGTAGGGGAGATAAGGAAGACAGTAGTCTCATCCCAATTAGCCAACACTGGTTAGAGGAGAGTATACACACCGTTTTTGATACGGGCTATTATCTGTTCTGACTCATTAAACACATACATACCCTTGCTGTATTTCTAAATGTAAACCTAGCAATCAGACATCCAGGACAGTCGTTGAGGTAGACAGACTCAGACAGGCAGAGACCGGGGAGAATGACACAGTAAACCACAGACAGATCATTTCACCATTGTAAAGCAACGTGCTTATGGTCACACTTACTCCCCTTGGCATGTGGGCACTGGAATTTTTTCACATGGCCATGTGGAAATACTCTGTCAGTGAGCCGTCTGGGAACTCCTCAGCATTGAGTCACAAGTGGCGTGGTCTTTCTCAATGCTCACAGAATTAACCCACGCATTCCAACTTCTCATCCCACAAGGCAAGGCGAGCCACGGCCACACTATAGAACCACCTTGGATCAGCCGCGGCCACACTATAGAACCACCTTGGATCAGCCACGGCCACACTATAGAACCACCTTGGATCAGCCACGGCCACACTATAGAACCACCTTGGATCAGCCGCGGCCCTCCGTGGAATGAGTTTGACACCCCTGCTTTATGGGCTCTGGTTTTTCCAGTTTTGATTAAGGAAGGGAAACAAAGGGCTGGTTGTTGATGAGACGATCCCATTGGTCCTCTCAAAAGCTATACGGGCATTTTATTTGTTAATTTCACTGGGGCCCCGCCCAGCTCGGGACCAGCCTCCAAAGGCAGGGATATAGGCCACAATGTACCCAAGCTAGCTTACCTTACCTGGCAGGTAGGTGGGGTGGATACACCCTGGGAAGAGGCAGGCTAGACAACATTTCTACCTTTTTCTATATTTGAGGCCCAATATTTGATTTGCCTGTCCCCATAGGGGCTAGGGTGTATCCTAATGGCTTTGTGACAGTCACAGCCTTAGTGTTGGGTGTGGGGAGTCCACATTACATCTTTAGAGGTTATTCTGCATTCCCTGACTTTGACCCAAGTGAGGTATGCTGTTTGTGGAACCCAGTATGTGATGTGCCCAGTGGCCAAACACTTGGCCAAACATGTCTGAATGCTGGCCTTCTAGGCGGGATGCTGGCCTTCTAGGCGGGATGCTGGCCTTCTAGGCAGAGTTGTAAAGAAAAAGCCATATCTCAGACTGGCCAATAAAAAGAAAATAACACAGACACTGGATAGAGGAAGATATGTCTTTTTCTTTGCAACTTTGCCAGCATCCCTGTTGACCATGAGACTGGTGTTTTGCGGGTACTATTTAATGAAGCTGCCAGTTGAGGACTTGTGAGGTGTCTGTTTCTCAAACTAGACACTCTAATGTACTTGTCTTCTTGTTCAGTTGTGCACCGGGGCCTCCCACTCCTTTTTCTATTCTGGTTAGAGCCAGTTTGCGCTGTTCTGTGAAGGGAGTAATACACAGCGTTGTACGAGTTCTTCAATTTCTCGCATGGAAAAGCCTTCATCTATAAGTCTTTATTAGGTAAATCCCCGCCCTATCTCAGCTCACTGGTCACCATAGCAACACCCACCCGTAGCATGCGCTCCAGCAGGTATATCTCACTGGTCACCCCCAAAGCCAACACCTCCTTTGGCCGCCATTCCTTCCAGTTCGCTGCTGCCAATGACTGGAACGAATTGCAAAAATCATTGAAGCTAGAGGTTCCTATCTCCCTCAATAACTTTAAGCATCAGCTGTCAAAGCTGCTTATCGATCACTGCACCTGTATATAGCCCTTCTGTAATTAGCCCACTCTACTACCTCATCCCCATATTTATTTTTGTTTATTTTTCACTAATCTTGCACTCCAGTATCTCTATTTGCACATCATAATTTGCACATCCTTCATTCCTGTGTTAATGATGATAATTCTGTAATTTATTTCTACTCTATAGTCTATTTATTGTCCTACCTCCCAACCTTACTGCATTTTTGCACTACATTTTGCACTCTGTTTATAGATTTTCTATTGTGTTTTTGACTGTTTGTTTAATGTGTAACTCTGTGTTGTTGTTTTTTTTTTTGTCGCACTGCTTTGCTTTGTCTTGGCCAGGTCGCAGTTGCAAATGAGAACTTGTTCTCAACTGACCTACCTGGTTAAATAAAGGTGAAATTAAAAAAAAATAAAAAATAATAATTTCTCAGAACAAGAATAGACTGACGAGTTTCTGGCCATTTTGAGCCAGTAATCGAACCCACAAATGCTGATGCTCCAGATACTCAACTAGTCTAAAGAAGGCCATTTGTATTGCTTCTTTAATCAGCACAACAGTTTTCACCTGTTCTAACAATTGCAAAAGGGTTTTCTAATGATCAATTTGCCTTTTAAAATGATAAACTTGGATTAGCTAACACAACGTGCTATTGGAACACAGGAGTGATGGTTGCTGATAATGGGCCTCTGTATGCCAATGTAGATATTCCATAAAAAATCTGCCGTTTCCAGCTACAATAGTCATTTACAACATTAACAATGTCTACACTGTATTTCTGATCAATTTGATGTTATTTTAATAGACAAAATATTTGCTTTTATTTAAAAAATAAGGAAATATCTAAGAGGCCCAAACTTTTGAATGGTACTGTATATTGTTGAACTGTTGTCCTAGATAGATATAGTGCACTATCAATCAAATGTGAATATAAGTTGTACCTGTGTAAAACTGGTTTCTCTCACTCGTTCTCATGCAAACACACAATCTCTCTCTCTCTCTCTCTCTCTCTCTCTCTCTCTCTCTCTCTCTCTCTCTCTCTCTCTCTCTCTCTCTCTCTCTCTCTCTCTCTCAAGCTATGACTTGCACTTGTTAACGCCTCCTCTCCCTCCCAATCAACTGCATTCCTTCATCCTGAGAGAGCTTTGGAGGGGAAATGGAGAGAGTGTGTGGAGATACAACAGCAACAATGTGGTCACTCTGGCTACTACTGAGTCTCCATGGCAACAGGGATTTGAATTCATGACAATATTTTGGGTGTTCCCCAAACATCAGTGGGTGAGTCAGTGTGCTTCCTCTGAGTACTCATGGATATAATGAACAAAATAGACAGAGTGAAAAAGACATAGCTAGAACATGAAAAACAAATACTCCACCACAAAGTTGTTGAAATAGTGGATTTGGGGTGAATGTGAGACAGAGACAGAGAGAGAGAGAAAGAGAGAGAGAGAGAGAGCATGGGAGGGAGAGAGATAGATAGAAAAAAAGGAGAGTGAGAGAGATTTGGGTTGGGTGTGGACTCGAGGAAAAGAAGGAGGGGTAAGAAATGGGTGGAGATGTATCCTTGGCGCACAAACACTTACTGAGTCTGACATTTGGAACGTAGAGAGCAGAAGGAATTGGGCTTCAACAGAAAGGCTACCATCAAAAAGTAAGTTTAACATTTTTGTTCTCCTTCAGAACTCTCAACTCTTTGACATGTGTTTTTTGAAATGATAAGAGCATATACGCATGCCTTCTATTTTATTGCTCTCAAGTCTAACAGAATTGCACACAGTCAGTAGGGGCGTGAATTAATTAGAATTGTAGCTAGCAGTCTTTTGTAATGTGAGTGATACTGGCAGTTTATTACTTTGCCCGGTAAGTTCGCTGTGGGTGTGTTCAGGTAATTGATCAGGTAGCTGGTTCTGAAACAAACATTAGAAGATGAAAATCCAAATGCACCGAAATTCTGAAACTTGAAGTATACATTTAGTTAAAGTTCATAATACACACGCTTTTGCCCATGAAACCTATCCTGTAATTTCTGGTAGGTAGCTGAGTGCGTGATGGAACTATGCTCCATCCTAGAAGGCAGGGAGTTTGTCATACATTCAGTGTTTACTCTCTCTGTGACAAACTGCTGAGGTTTGATAGGGTGTACTTTATATTTCCTTCACAGAACAGAGCAGGGAAAACATCCCTCAGTGGCTGTCAGCTCAGACAGTCAGAGGTTTAATTGTCTAAGACTAGCTCGAGTTCCCTCTTTATTTGTCATTTCAGCACTTAGATGAGAAGCACTCATATGAGAAATTACACAGACCACCTTCTGTGTACTCAAATATTTACAGACAGCTGAGCTAACTAAGAAGTACTCATTCCCAATTACAGTAATTTTGAAGTGTACGTGGGCGAGAAACACCTTGGGCTGGATCAGTGTTGATGTAGATCACATGTCTGGACCCCTTTATCCCAGAGAGGTCCTAGTATTCCAGATGGGCTCTCGCCTCGCTCTCTCCACACCCACCAGATCCCAAGTAACCCTATTGCCAGTAGTAGGGGTGGGAAGGAACTCTAGAGTGTATCCGTGAGTTGTTCTCACAATATGATTGTATTTAGGAAAAAAAAGCATCAAGCAATCTTGCCTTCGCTCTACTGACAATGGCCATTCAAACAGTCATTCAATGAACTGCCTACTTAATCTGAAGTGGTTAAGGCGGGGGTTCTCAAAGTGGGGTCATTCAAAGCCACTAATAATGGCTTGCAGGGGGTTCGTGGCCAGATCTAAAAATAAATATATATATATTTTTTAAATATTTTATTTTCTGAATATAACTAACAACAACTGTTTTTAAATGGCCAAGGGATCCGTGGAATAAGTTTAGGGGTTGTAATAAAATACAATGTAATATTATTAATTTAACCCTGGGCAACATGGGCCTGGGAAGCTCACAGGGATGTTGGTATCCACAATACTTTTACATAAATGCAGTGTCATTTAAGATTTAAAACTGCAAAGTTTTCTCTCTGCCTCATGAAAAAATGTGTACAATTGCAGGATTTTAGCTTTAAAGCTGCAACAACCAAAACATCTCTCTGCCACATGACAAAATCTGTAGAATTGCAGGAAATTAGCTTATAAACGGCCAAGAGGTGGGACTTTAAAATGTTCCTTCCTAGGGCCCGAAACTTGGTTTGTCTGACCATGCACTGCCGAAGTCATGGTAGTACTCCTTGTATGCTATTTTTATCTAACTTGAGTTGTGTTCTGATTATGAGGGGGTCCCTGATGAATTTAGTATCACAAAAGGAGTCCCCGGCCCCATAAAGTTTGAGAACCCCTGGGTTGTGTGTGTATGTGCTTATTTGGGAGAGGTGGGGCAGGCAGGCATTTTGTGCAGTTATTTTAAGGAGTGGCGGTTTGTTGCAAGCTGCGAACAAGTTACAACTCATCTCCTGCCTACACTTCCACCTTTATTCCTCAGATTTTCTCACTCTCTGTTTCCCAGGGCTAACACTACCTCTGCCTGACCGATCACTATGTCCTATCTCAACTCTCTTCCTCTGAATCCTTTAGATACATTTTTATCACGCCTCCCTCCATTTCTGTTAGTGTGTGTGTGTGACCGAGTATGTGGCTATAACCCATGCTAATCAAGAGTTATGAAGCCGCGCCCTGGGGGGGGTGCCAGACTCAGGCCTTCCATCATTAATGTGCTGAAGCCAAGCCTCACAGTGCAGCCTTTGTCAACGTCCATATCTAATAATATTTTATAATAATTTAAAGCAGCTTTCAAGAAACCCAAGGACACTGTACAGCAAGAGAATACAAAACAATATAATAACTGATTCCTGTCACTCATGTTAAGCCCGGTGAAAGTGTCTCTGTGTTTGTAGTGGCCCCCAGTCTCCCTTTATTTTCTATGGTATAGACCGAGGAAGTGTTTGACCAGCTTTTAACATACAATATATATATTGTCCCTCTCCCTTCTTCTGTCTTTCTCTCAGTCATCATGTTGGTTCTTGTTGCCGGAATCTTCCTCCTCCACCTCACAGGCATCATCCTCCTCCTAGTGGCAACTATCGACAATGTAAGTAATCCCCCACTGCACCTCCTCCACTTAGTTGTCTCTTCATGTTGACTTAGCCCTGTGGTGCTACACGAGTGCACATCTCTTTTACTATGTCTGCGGGGTGTTGAATCAAAAGACGAAAGCATGCTACGTTAGCCTTCATCGGCTCAGGCCTTTGGTGCTGTTCTGTCAGTGTTCCACTTTTGTATTCTGGACTTCTGAGCTCACTCTCACACCTGAGAGAAGACAGGTGACAAACAGGTTGCCAGTGTTTCATCACTCTGAGTGTGTGTGTGTGTGTGTGTGTGTGTGTGTGCCCCTGTGCGTTATCGTCAACAATGTGGCTGCATATACATGCTCTTGTTCGCGTGTGGGATTCCAGTGTTAAAAGGTCTGTCTGTCGTAGTGAGAGGTGCATACCTGGCTGCTGTGGAATGCTGCTACATTCTACAGATGTACATGCCACCCATTGACTGTTGTCTGGACATCCAAATGCATGTTACAACACAACACATGAACCTGTGGATGTTCATTGACTATCTCTCCTCTCTGTCCTGTCCAGGCCTGGTGGATGACAAAAACCATGACCACTGATGTGTGGGCCAGGTGGATACTAGCCAATGAAACCTGGAACGCCAACGATCTCCCCAGCCACTACCTTCAAAGTAAGCCTGGGCCATACTGAACCGCTGGGCTAAAATGTAATCAAACATTCTCTGTGGAAAAAAAACAGCACTGCAGGAAATTAGCGTTTCTCCAGGATGTGGGTTTACTGCGGTGTAGGTTTGATTGAATTCAGGGTAGAGCTCCATAGCAACTGTCAGACTAAGCCTGCCATCTAACCTCTCTGTGTTTCTGTCAGTGTCTAGCATGATTGATCAGTAAGTACTCTATTGCCCAACGAGTGAGAACAATGCCATTTTCTCATAGAGGAAACTGAACAATGGGTGTGGCAGGTTCAGGGACAGGGTTGGGACCGGTGGGGAGGTTCAAATTTACTTGAATTCGTACACTGAAAGTTCATTACAAATACAGTCTGTGTATAGACCTTTAGGGAATGTGTGATCGAAAGTTTATGTGTAGCAATGTTGTATCTCTCATAAAGTGATTTATTTGATGGCTGAGAAACCATTTTACAACCTATGAACGAACTCATGTCTTAAATCCTCTCATAAATATTCTTTAGCACACAATTTTCCAGATGAAAATACTTTCATTGTGTTTCTAAAAAATATCCTCTCACTTGTTTTGACAAAACTGCACCTTTCACCTCTGCATTCCAGAGCGTGACACAACACTGTTTGTTAATATGGTGTTAATTTCTGGGTGTGTCTGTAAATAGTCCTTACTCAGTGTCTGTTTCTGTCTCCCTCTACAGACTACCTCCAGGCAGTGCAGGCTAGCTCCATTCTGGCCTGCATATTCTCTTCCCTTGGCCTGTTTGTGTTTGTGGGACAGCTCTTCACTCTGTCAAAGGGACAGAGATTCACCTTCTCTGGCATCTTCCAGCTCCTAGCTTGTAAGTATTTCCCTAAACACTTTCAATTTTCAACTTGTTAAACAACTAGTTCTGTCTTTGCTTGACCTTCGTCCCTCCATCCCTCCCTTCAGGCCTGTGCATCATGATCGCTGCCTCCATCTACACAGACATCTTTCACAAGAATGAATCGGATGGTTGGTATGGCCACTCCTTCATTTTAGCCTGGATCTCCTTTGCGTTCACCTTCATCTCCAGTATCGCCTACTTTGTCCTGCGAAAGAAGACAGCAAACTAGAAGCAGAACACTAGCCTTAACCCAAGGGACTGGCTCAATATCTTAGGATCTGATCGTTTTTTGTACAATTAGGTATGGATATGAGTGTGGGATACAAAACGGGAGAGTTATTATCCACTGTTTTTCTGGTTCATGTATCTCTTTTGGTTCCCACTTTATATGAAGTGTGCCTAAACATATGGATTTACATAGTAATAACTTACCTGTCCTGCCCACATAGTAATAATGTACCTGTCCTGCCCACATAGTAATAACTTACCTGTCCTGCCCACATAGTAATAACTTACCTGTCCTGCCCACATAGTAATAATGTACCTGTCCTGCCCACATAGTAATAACTTACCTGTCCTGCCCACATAGTAATAACTTACCTGTCCTGCCCACATAGTAATAACTTACCTGTCCTGCCCACATAGTAATAACGTACCTGTCCTGCCCACATAGTAATAACGTACCTGTCCTGCCCACATAGTAATAACTTACCTGTCCTGCCCACATAGTAATAATGTACCTGTCCTGCCCACATAGTAATAACTTACCTGTCCTGCCCACATAGTAATAACTTACCTGTCCTGCCCACATAGTAATAACGTACCTGTCCTGCCCACATAGTAATAACTTACCTGTCCTGCCCACATAGTAATAACTTACCTGTCCTGCCCACATAGTAATAACTTACCTGTCCTGCCCACATAGTAATAACTTACCTGTCCTGCCCACATAGTAATAACTTACCTGTCCTGCCCACATAGTAATAACTTACCTGTCCTGCCCAGGTAAGTCCATGTTTAGTTTTCACGGGCTCTTAATATAAAGTGGGACCTCATTTTCTCAGTTAATGAAACATTTACAGCCCTCATATATTCGTTGGAGAATGTATAGGGGTGTCATATAATCAAAGAGTATAGACCTACAGTATCTCATTATTTTAGAATCATTGTCCTGAACTATTCTTGCTTACATTTGATTTATTTCTCAATTAGGCTAAGAATAAAACAAAACACTCAAAACCAAATAGAACAATGAGTGCAGCAAACAGAATCCAATTTCAGAAACTGTCAACGGTCATTACCCCGTTTGACTTACAGCCCTACTATAGTGTGCAGAATAAGACAAAGCATATCATGTATTTGCCAATGTCCATACACGGAATGAAACATTGGTACTAACCTCACTGCTAACTGGACCTCTCCCCTTTTAAGTTATGTTATTATTGTATGCTTTGTACCATTAGTCTTATTGTGTAGGTTAACTTCTGTTTGTCTGAATCAACCTATCCCCCAGAAACACCAAAGGACTGATAGACAAACCAACAGACAGATCTGCCTTGAAATCTAACAGAGCATGTTTGCTCACTGCACATTGAGATATATGTGTAAATATGAACATGTTTGGTTCCTCATTATGCTTTGTATGTCTAATGCAATTTTATTTTTGTTACTATTTCTTATCAGTATGATAATGATAATGATTTTTATTAAAACCTGATTTAAATCAAATTTATCCTGTCATTGCCAAACTACTTAATATGAAGCATAATCGTTGAAGGAGGACAAATTGCAGGAAGATGAATGATACCTATTCTCTGGCATACTCATTTTTGCATGAAAGCATTTTGCACATTTTAACCAAGCTTTATTGACAGCATACAGACACGTTTGGACAGAGAGCTTCAACAGACTACTTCACTTCACACTGATTTGCTCTGTCAAAATCCAAGTGCATGTTGGCTTATAGGTAAGTATCACGCATATACAGTCAAAGTGGGCTGTACTCCTCATCTGAGTACTCCCTCCCCTCTTCCTCCATATCTCTGCCCCTGTCCTCTGAGTAGTACTGGGGTGTGTAACTGTGGACGGAGAGGGGCAGAGAGATGGAGGGAGAGGGGAGGGAGTGGCGGTGATAGGGGGACAGGGGAGCAGGGTGGGACGGGGGAGGTGGGAAGTATTCAGGGTGGGGGAGTGTGTAGCAGTGTGGGAGCGAGAGGGAGTGGGTGAGTGGACGGGGTGATGAGGGTGGGGGTGGCGAAGGGGGGTCATAGTAGGGCGACAGGGGTGACAGTTCGGGGGATGGTGGGGACATGCAGGGGTGTGGTGGCGGAGGGCAGTAGTAGGGGGCCGGGGGTAACAGGGGCTCTATGTCAGGGAATCGAGGGGGGTACAGGCGGGCTTTGCGCCGCCGCTCCATTACAGCCTTCTTGGTGTAGTTGTTGAGGGTGGAGACGCCAGACAACATGCAGCAGGTAAAGGCCAGCCACGCCACGCTGAGAGAGAGAGAGAGAAAGGAGCAGAAAGGAGCAGAAAGGAGGATAGTGTTAATCTGAATCCATGTGTGCAAGCCTACTGTTGCAAACATATTTCATACCCTTATCTTACTAAAACACAGTCGCTACATGGCATATGTGATATTGCAATAATCTATTTGATTTGGACAGAGGTCTTTACCAGGAGCCCAGACCTCCTGAGAGTCCTTGAGATAAATGACTGGGTGTCTCTTTTATTTAAGGGGGGAATATATAAGCACCTAAGCACACTTGCTCTTGGAGACCATCAGAGAATGAGTAGTGGTACTGTAGTAAACAGTGTGTGTGTGTGTGTGTGTGTGTGTGTGTGTGTGTGTGTGTGTGTGTGTGTGTGTGTGTGTGTGTGTGAGTGTGAGTGTGAGTGTGAGTGTGAGTGTGAGTGTGAGTGTGAGTGTGAGTGTGAGTGTGTGTGTGTTAGTGCAGACTCACTAAAAGGCCCAGGAGTAGCTGTAGCTGTGTGGTTTGAAGTCCTCTGGACCCATAGAGGCTGTAGTCTGAAACACCTGCATGAACATCATGTGAGCCACCATTCCCAGTAACCCTAAGAGAATAAAACAGAGATTCAATGACAGACATTGAACGTTTTTATGTGGATTCGATCAGAGAGACAATTTGTACTGATTTCTCTAATAGCTTTATTGATGAAAGTTTTCCTTGCAATTACTGTGATGTGTGGTTGTCTTTCCTACCTTAGTTGAACGCACTGACTGTACATTGCTCTGCAAACTCGGTTCTGGGTCCACCCCGCCTTTGGGTGCACGTTTAGGTTTTTGCCCTAGCACTACACAGCTGATTCAGATAACCAAAGCTTGATTCAGATAACCAAAGCTTGATTCAGATAACCAAAGCTTGATTCAGATAACCAAAGCTTGATTCAGATAACCAAAGCTTGATTCAGATAACCAAAGCTTGATTCAGTTAACCAAAGCTTGATTCAGATAACCAAAGCTTGATTCAGATAACCAAAGCTTGATTCAGATAACCAAAGCTTGATTCAGATAACCAAAACATGCACCCAGGGGGTGGGGGACCGAATTTTGGAAACCCTGTGCTAAATGATAAAACAAATTAATCAAATGTAAAATGTGTACCTCCTAATATAGTGAAGACTGCGGAGTAGGCATTGAGGAGCTGTCCCCAGCGCTGTGAGGGCCAAAAAGCATCCAGACACAACTGCAGAGACAGCAGCACACAGCTGATACACAGCAACCCAACATACACGAGCTCCATCGACACCGACAACCACAACATTCCTGCAGGAAGAGAGGGGACGGTTACAGTACAACTATGTCGTGGCTGTGCAATGTGTACCAACATACACTCTTAACACTGCAGAATAATTTACCTTTTTCACCTCCTGGAGTTAAAGAAAGAAAACTGCGACACTTTTCCTCTAGAAAACAAGATACAGATAGACAACGATCATGATTTTATTAATGAAATAGCTATCAGATAAGGTTAATATCTGATTTTATTAATCAAATAGCTATCAGATAAGGTTAATATCTGTGTGGGACAGATTAAATACATAGTATCAGGAATAGCGGTCCTTGAGGATACCCTTCTACCCACACCATGTCATTTCAGGTCGCAGTTGCAAATGAGAACTTGTTCTCAACTGACCTACCTGGTTAAATAAAGGTGAAATAAAAATAAAAATAAAAATTTCAACTTGGAGAATTTGGTCATATTTGATTGAGATGTTGATCAACGAGATTACAACCTATATTGACCAACTCACAAAGACAGCCAAATGTTTTTCCAGTATGTTATCACTATGCTTTCAACCATCTAAAAGCACAACCAAATTCCAATGGAAAAACAATGTCTGATTCTTGGTTTATTTATACAACAGATTAATGTGTTATCACTGTGTTTCATCTAACAGCAGAACCAAATGACCTGGATTGCAGTTAAGATTACATTAAAAGGTAGGTTTAACACAGCAAACTAAATGTAACCATACTTTCTAAGTCATATATCATCAATGACACTATTTAGGCCTATGTAGCATTTGCTAAGTCATCAACAGCTTTTGTTTGAATTCAACCCAGGGTTCAACAAAAAATATACAATACATACAGTAGGGTTTCTAGGGTTTCAAGATTTAGTTGATTTAAAATGTAATCTTCAAGTTAATCATTAATATGTTGGATTCACGTCACCAGCTCAAGCAAAATCATCTAAATTAAAGAATAGGACTAAATCTAATCTAATCAAACTTTAAATGCACTTTAAATCAAGTTTGATTTGATTGAAATCCAAACGCAATACAATATTACTAAATATCATTACATTTGAAATCCTAGGCCTATTGTATTGTCTATTTTTAGTTTAATTCTGGATTGAATTTAAACAATAGCTGTTGATGACTTTGCAAATACTATATAGGCCTTAAAGATGCACTATGCAGTAATCGCTCCGCCATTTCCTGGTTGCTAAAATTCTAATAGTTCGCCTAATTTCAGTTTATGTGACAAAACAAGCAAGTCTGTTTAAAGATGGTGTACAAAACCGAAAGTAAGACGCAAAAGCAAAACCTAAGAACCGGAAGCCAGATCTACTGCTTCTTAGACTTGCTTTCAATGAGAATGACAGAGCTATAACACACATTTCTATGTGAATTTGGTCTGGTTACCCAAAAAGTGACATATTGCAACTTTAAATAGCATAATTGATGATGAGTGATAAAGTATGGTCATGTTTTATTTGCTCTGTTAAACCTTAAACCTTAAACCAACAGTGAATATTTTTAGTTTCTAAGTGGAGATTTCTCAACAATCATCCTCACAATAGGTCCTTGGTAATAGTCCGTGACAAACATCATAGCTACGCAGGGCCAAGCTTGGTTAAAACGCTGTATGGGAGACAAAAGGTAGCTGTGGATAGATCAATTCTCCAGTAGGAGGTGCTGTTTTCTTTCTGATAGTGGATATAACGTTGAAGGTCTGATAAAGGTCTGAAAGATACAAATTCAACATATTTTATACAAGTTTATCTATTTTGAAATATGATGACATAATCCTGTGGTAGAAATGTCACCCTCAAAACAACAGTTAACTTTGATGACTTTTTTACAATCCAATGTATTTTCCACATAGATTCCACGTCACAATATGTTGACAAATTACGTTGATTCAACCAGTTTGTGCCCAGTGGGTAGTCTTGTATGAGAACAGTATGTCATTTTAATACTTCTCACCCACCAGACAAGATATCCACAAATCCTTAATTGTCAGTAGAAATCCCACAGCTCTATCAAGTCTTCTCCAGCCCCAGCTTTAAGGTGTTGAGTCCAGTCAAGCCGGAGGGTTTGAATAATATTAACCTTTCTCTCTATCTGGTCATAATCCATAATTGAGTCATGCTGTTAGAATCTAAATCTACCTGAACAGAGCACTGATCACAATCCTCTTTAGAGAGTGCAAGAGCTCTCTCTCTCTCTCTCACACACACACACACACACACACACACACACACACACACACACACACACACACACACACACACACACACACACACACACACACACACACACACACACACACACACACACACGTCCCATAGTTACCTTACTGTGTGACTGCAACTCCCCCACTTTTAACCCACTATATGCCACTCTTGTGCACTAAAGTTCTGACCGTTCATTTTCACCCCCCAAAGTCTCACCCCAGGCGTCAGTGTAGATGTTCTCCTCACAGCTCATCCACATGCCTGCATGGAAGGCAGGGAAGACGAAGCGGTCGTCCCCCGTCTCCCAGGAGAACTGGATGGAGGTGGAGTTATGCGAGACCCCAGGCACAGGGATGCATTTGGTCAGTTTTTTGGCCGAGCAGAGTGGCTTGGGGACTTTCTGACTGCCCTCACACCAGTAGGAGGACAAGAGGGCCATGGCCCCCAGGACCAGAGACACCAGCGTCTGGAAGAAGGTGAGCTTGGGGGACCGCACCCTGGACAGAAATGACATGATAAAGGGAGAGAGAGGGAACCTGGGGTGGGTGGAGGTGTTGGAGAGGGGGAGGAGAGAGGAAGACAGAGAGAAGTTGTATTTTTAACAGCTGGTCAAACACTCCCTCTGTCTATACTATATAATGATAAAGGGGGGCGGAGCCACTTCAGACACAGAGACACTGTCACAGAGCTTAAAATG
Source organism: Thymallus thymallus (assembly GCA_023634145.1). Taxonomy (NCBI): domain Eukaryota; kingdom Metazoa; phylum Chordata; class Actinopteri; order Salmoniformes; family Salmonidae; genus Thymallus; species Thymallus thymallus. The sequence continues at coordinate 23,227,548 of CM042397.1, forward strand.
AGTGACAGGAATCAGATATGGACGTTGACAAAGGCTGCACTGTGAGGCTCGGCTCCAGCACTCTTTTAAACAGTATTAAGAGAGTTGAGAGAGAGTTGAGAGCATATGGCCTTTCTTGGACGCACACTAAGAAGTGTTTGACTTTGCATGGGTACAGACAATTTAACCTTGCACTTAGAAAAGTACTCGCAGGTTGCATTTAACCACAATGAAAGCAGGCTCAGTATTGTGAGCAGAGGGGAGCCAATCTGCACGAGCAGGGGTCTTCAATCTTTTTTTTCCCAGGGCCAACCGGCTACCAACATCACTTCTTGTCTTATCATAAGGTGAATGATAATGGCAAGGAGAAGTAATCAACATTTTAAAATGAATAGATTTGGTAAATAGTTTTTCATTATTTCAACCTCCCAATATTATAATTAAAGGTTTAGTCATGTGTTGGCAAACATTTATGTCCAAGTCAAGAAAGCTTGCCAGCAGCCAGCACCACTTTCAGCACTGGTGGCCTATTTGCAGGTGCTTTTCAAAGCCTGTCAGACACTCTAATGAGTGTAATGCCAAAGACAGTAGAAACTCTAATAAAACTAATTTGCTCAAAATTAAGAGTTGAGAAATAAAGTTTACGTTATTAGAAAGAATATATTCTCCTCTTTTCTACTGTAGGTATGTAATTCAAAATGTGCTTTTGTTGTTGCTAGCGATATTCAGAAAAACAATGTTCCACTTTTTATTTATTTATATTTTCACGGACACTAGGACCCCCGGTTTAATCTGTGCTAGAGGGCAGGTGTGGTTTAAGTCAGAGTCATTATATACCTAATTATATACCTGAATTACAAAGAATGGGAGAATACAAATGGAAATGATAGGAAGACCAACAGGACTAGAAAATGGCAGAAATTACAGGAGAAAATAGCTCATCTGTGAATCCTTTAGAACAAATAATGGTTAAAATGTTCAGAAGCAATGACAGTTAGGATAATTTGAAAGAGGAAAAGGACCCACCTTCTTCAACCTGTCTTATTTCCTCTTTATCATCAGTTCTTCACGGAGTGAGTCTGGATTGTGGTAGTTTTTAATGTACTATACTCATCTCCTCTCTCTCTTCCCTTCCTCTCCATCAGATAGCATGTCAGTGATTCAGGGTGTTGACCCTCACAGTAACCTCTGTGGAGTGTGTGGTTGTCACTCTTCATGATACCGCTTGGTCAGTAAATCAGTGTGCTCAACAAAGCCTTAATCTCCCCTTTCTTTAATCTATTGAAACAACTCTAAATCCACAGAGGACAACTCCATTCAATCTGTTGTCATTTTCATCAATTTCATCTACTCTTTTACCCCTCCTGTCTTCCTTCTCTCTCTCTAACTGGCCACACTCTCCTAATACTATCAGTTGGGATATAGTGTACCAGATATAGTGTACCAGCACTACAGCCAATCTAGCGACTTCCAAAGTAAAATGTATGACTCCACACACTTGAATTTAACAGTGATTACATTTGGTCTCTTTAATCTTACAAATAAGAAACTCCTGGACAAATTCTATTCTCACACAGACACATTTCTGGTAGTTAGTCTCTGAGAGACTTTCCATAGAATTGACCAGAATGGTAAATCTCCCATCTGTTTTTCCTCAGAACATCCTGAATAAATAGCATCTATTTACTATTTTATTTATTGTAAGGACTTGATTCAATTCGTAGCGCAATTGAAATTTAAAGGCCCAGTTCATTCAAAATTCAGTTTTTCCTGCGTTATATATCATATTGTACAACAGCTGTAAAAGTGTGAAAAAAATGTGATCTGTGTTACTTCCTGATAGTTGCTGGTTGAAAATACACTGAACAAAAATATAAACGCATGTTGGTGAGTATGCAGGCCATGGAAGATCTGGGACATTTTCAGCTTCCAGGAATTGTGTACAGATCCTTGCAACATGGGGCTGTGCATTATAATGCTGAAACATGAGGTAACGGCGGCAGATGAATGGCACGACAATGGGCTTCAGGATCTTGTCACTGTGTCTCTGTGCATTCAAATAAAATGCAATTGTGTTCATCTGGGATTATAAAACACACAGGATAGGTAAAAACACCTCTGTAAGTCCAAGATAGAAGGAAGATTGTCTCTCCCAAATATTATATTTTACTATTGGGCCGCTAACCTCCGTGCTGTTACGTTTTGGCTGGATGAGCATTTCCGTCATCCAGTTGGCTTAGTATGGAGCGTGAGGATTGCCACCCTTTCTCTATTGTCCCGTCAATTTGGAGATGTCACTTTATAGTTACAATCCTATTATACATAGCACAGTCTGAATCTGGAAGCAAATTAAGGTCCACTTTGACCTCAGACCAATATCATTCCTTCCTGTTGCGAGGAATACCTCATTTGCCCCACTAACCTTGATAACATCTTTGAGCGATGAGGAGAGCTAGGGATCAATACCAGAGGATCTATATGTAGAAGGGATCAATACCATAGGGGATCTATATATAGAAGGGATCAATACCATAGGGGATCTATATGTAGAAGGGATCAATACCATAGGGGATCTATATGTAGAAGGGATCAATACCATAGGGGATCTATATGTAGAAGGGATCAATACCATAGGGGATCTATATGTAGAAGGGATCAATGCCTCCTTTGAGTTGCAGAGGGAAACCTATACTCTTCGCAGAAGTCACTTTTTTAGATACCTACAGATTAGAGACTATGTTAGAAAACATCTTCCGACATTTGGGAATGCTAAACCTTCCATGTTTAACGGATGCATAAAAATATGCCCCACCTCACGCAAATTGATATCTCGTCTATATGACACTTTTCAATCTGTTTGCACACCTTCTACAGATGCCATTAAGGCAAAGTGGGAGGAAGAGCTAGGGACTGACATTTCTGTGGCAGACTGGGAAATGCTCACTAACAGGGATGTAAACAAATTTGTGCCAAAACATTTTGAGAAATACATTTTTTGTGTGTATGGAATATTTCTGGACTCATATTTCAGCTCATGAAACATGGGCCCAACACTTTAGATGTTGCATTTATATTTTTGTCCAGTATACAATCTACACAGGACCTTCTAATCAGCAGGTTTGCATAGGCAGGAGTTTCGGCTTTACATGGTGACATCACGATGCGGTAAATTGGTTAATAGTCCAATAACAAAGAGAGTTACAAAGCTCTCAGCCAATAACAACTTGTTTCCGTTTTCCCCTCCCCAATCCTAGCAAAATTCTTGCTTGAGAAATAGTTTTTCTGCTAAAAAGCTACTTTTGCCAATTTTAACGGACCTCTATTACAGTAAAGGTACTTTAATTGTTACCAAGAAATTATTTGATATTGATATAAAAACGGCTGAATTGAGCCTTTAAAAAGGTAATTTCCGTTTGAGCCGACATATGCAGTGTTTAATGTGAATGCAGTCTCCATAAACACGGGAACATTGCCTTTAAATTTCAATCATGCTGTAGTGTGAATCTTCAGCACAACAGATTGAATCGAGCCCTTTGTTTTTTGTTTTGCTTACAAAAACAGCTTGGGGTTTTCAGGAAAGTGTTGAGCTGGCTCCTACCACAAGAGGGGGTTCTTCATCGACTGAGAAAAAAAAATGGAATTACACAACACACACCCATGATGAACCACACACTACAGTACTCAAAACACCACGATGATGTAAAAACAAATACTAGCATCCCTACTGAACTTGCCTGAAACATGCAGAGGGACAGAAACTCATAACTCAAAAACGTGTTACTGCTAAGACAATATGGCGACCATGCTTCAACCAAAATGTAGCTAGTGCACAATTCTCTTCACATTTCTGACATTTGGTTTCTGAATGACATTTGTGACTGAAAGCATCGCTCTCACTTGGGTCGTATAACTGTTGTTCCGATAGGTGGGGCAAGATTTAATCCTCACTTGAATATATGCAGTGAACGTGAGCCTCACTATCAGCAGTAGACAATTTAAGACACAGCAGGAGTGAGAATGTTGTGTGCGTGAGAGAGAGAAAGAAGAAAAGTGCTAGAATGAAAGGAGAGACTATTCGGCTGAGAGAACCCACTTATGTACAAGTGAAATTAAATTAGAATTTAAAAATTAATGGCTTAAAAGGACAACAGCACAATGTGAAACATTCAAAAGGACAGCATTCTTTGAAGCACTTAGTAAAGTGTATTCATAGTTCATATACATATTGACAGGTTTCTAATACAGGATGTTTTCAATATCATACTTGTTTTCTTTTCTTTTTTTTTTTTTACAAGAACAATAATAAAAAATGATATTAGACAACACCACGTACGACTCACTTGTTTAGTTTATGGCAACGCTTCTTTTGAATGCATTTAGCATCTCTTGATCAATATGTTAAGTGTCATTGAGAATTTAACCTATTAAAAGTACTTGGGATATACTGACTCCTCGTTCCAAAGTAAAGGTGGGGACTCCCAGTCCCAGTCATTCCAAAAACCCTCTAGATTCCAAAAGGTTTTGGTAATGCTTGTTAGATTTTTGTCAGCCAAATGTGACTTTCTTTTCACATAAAACCCCACCCATATACTGAACAAGGTCCACCACAATGTCAACACTTGGTTCACCTGTCAAGTGACGTCTTCTCCCCATCAACATGATCAAAGACGGCAGACATGCATTAGTCAATATTGTGATCTCCTCCTGTCAGGGTTAAATTGTTCTCTCAGCACATTATGAACATTTTTGTTTGAAAAATAAGATCATGTCCATTTGATTTTCATGAATACTATCTGTACCGTAAAAATCCCAAGGATGAAAAATAAGAACACTTTTCAAAGGACCAAAAATGGACACTCAAATCCACATTTTCACACACATTCACTCTTATACATACGCACTTTGAAAGGCAACAAATGTCCATTCTCCAAGGCAATAATGTATTTGTGGCAACTCTGCCATGACATTCCAAATGATGTCATTCTGGCACCTCCCTCTCCAGGAATGAAAAAATATCCGATGTTTGATAAATGATATGTTGACAAAATATAAAATGGAGACATCCATTTCAGTAAATACTGATGCAGATACAAAATAATAATAACTAAAATAATGACTATGAAGGTTATGATAAAATACTACATGAAGTAGATACATTGCCTCGCCTTTCCTTCCAACTATAATGTCAACTTTTCCCCCCAACCCTCTCTTACAGTCCTCTGGGAGGGATTGCTCCCAATACTCTGATTCATAACATGATAGATAAAATTATGAGAGCCATTATGGAAAGAAGAGTTTGAGGGTATTACCGGAAATTCAAAGTTAGAGGCTGCTTGTTTAATTTCTTCTTTTAAGAGGAAGTTCCTTTCTGTTCTGTCACTCGCAATGTCTCATTCTGTTCCACCTTGGCCTTCCTTTTTACTCTTCCTCAGTGTTGCTTTGATTGGTTTTTCTTTTTTAAAGTAAGGAGTTTTTATTTTTCTTAAAATGTTTTAAAGTTCATTCCTGTTCAGAAATGTTACAATCCTCTTTTTTCTTGGTCATCATAGTCCATCTGTCAATAGATGCACGTCTACCCTGTTTAGGGCTGTTTGTTTCACTGACAATCCTTGTCGTCCAAGCATACCTAGGAAAGGATACAAAAAGCAATTGTGTATAGACAACAGGGATTACACAACCCTGTGTGGTTGAAACAGTGGGCATTTCCAAATCTATGATGAGCGGAAATTGACAGGGGAATACCTTGAAGCGTGTGATATAAACTAAAATAATAAGCAGCCCTGGGCTAAAAAATATATTTGACAGACAATATTTTGGTTTAACAATTTGCTAATTTCAGGATAATTTCAGGGTATATGAACACATAAATAGAACAGGGTGCTAAGTCTCATACCAATCAAATATAAGTATTTTCAAATTCTTCATTCATTTCGGTGCCCTCTTGCACCACTGCCTTTTAAAAACTTACTGATCCTATACTCCTGCGTCTCTTCCTCTTCAGTGTCTCTCTCAGCCTCTCTCAGACTGCTCAAGGTACACATACTTAGCTGGCTGGCTGCTCTGGGGAAACTGCAGAATATAAGAGAGGGGGGCAAAGGAGAGAAGGTAATTCAAGTGGTAATAAGTGGTAATAACTATTACCACATATAGTTTCTTAATACTTATAGAGGCAGAATTTAGTTTCTTAATAACTACAGTGGCAGAATACAGTTTCTTAATAACTACAGTGGCAGAATTTAGTTTCTTAATAACTATAGTGGCTGAATTTAGATTCTTAATAACTATAGTGGCAGATGAGATGAAGGACTTTAAAATATATTAACACAATGAAGTCACAAATATTTGGTTTTCCTAGGAATTGTATAATAACCAACCTCTCCCACTTTACCTTGTGCTTCGGACATCGTAGTGAAAAGTTATCTTCATTCAGAGAGCAGTCTGAGGAGAGAAGGAAAAAGTGATACAAATGATGTAACACCAATTATAACACTCAAACTTTCATAATTGGGTACTATTGTTATAGTTACAGTAGGCAATGGGAGGTAAGGTTTAGGGCACAGCATATGAGTAATGACTTATAACATATTCGGTATTAAGGAAATGTTTTGCTGCTCTTACCTGCATCCATGGCACATGGGTAGTGATATCTCAGTGTGCAGCCTTTGCTGTAACAGCCGAGGGTTGAGCCAACCATTTCACAATATGAGCAGACCTGAAGACAGACATAACATAGAGAATAACAGAAGAGTGCAAAAATCGATTCAACTTAAAACTGGGGACTTCTGAGAACTGCTTTAGGCATATTGAGATTAAAACATAAAACGTAAAAATATTACTCACTGTGTCTCTGGCACCATCTAGTGCCTCCTGTAGGCCATACAGTCTTCCAATGACCAGGTAAACCCCACTGGCCCAGACCATGCATGCCTCATGCACCCACAGCTCCTCTGGGTCCATAGGCATCTGAGGAAGTTGGGCCAGCTGTGCCAAAGGCCCAAGGGAATCTAAGGTTGGGGGAGGAGGCTGGAATGGCAATGAGGCTTTGCTGTTGGATGGCACCATTCTTGGGGAATCCTCACTGGATTTCTGTCTCCGTTTAAATCTTGGATGCGAGGTCAGCTTTCTGTGTTGTGGCCTTTGTTGAGTGTCTTCTGTCTGCTGTTGCTGGCATGGTTGGTTTTTCTGACTGTAAGTTGGCTCATTCTGAGGTCCAGGTTGTTTCCTTAGCTCAGTAATTGGTTGTAACTCTGGAGGCATGTCCCAATTAAGAACTGTTGTCTTGTTAGTGGTGGTTTTAGCAAGTTTGCTGGCCAGATAAAGCATCTCCCCTTCACCTGCTGGAGAGGCAGTGCCAACAGCAGTGGTAGGGGAAGATGTATTTGTCTCTTGAATGAACATGCAATCACTATAAGTTGAGGACTTGATAGTTGGCACATCTTGCAGTTGAGGGCCCTGGGTGTTCAACACATTTGAAATGGTGTCTAGATTTTGCACATTTTTACTCATTCCAGTAGTTACAAGACTCTGTCGAATCTGGGGTTGATTCTTGGGAAGCCTTGTAGCATATTCGGGAGGGTAGTAAGGTCCATAGAGATCCCCAAGATTTTTGTAATTGGCCCATTTCTGGCACAGGCAACAGAGAAGACGGCCAGAATGAACCGATTCAGTAATCACAGGGCCTGGTAGAAGGTACTCAGATGAAGGTAGAGCCTTTCCTGTCTGGAGGGCAGAGTCTGCTTCCTCCAGTTCCCTATTATCTCTGACCCTCTCAAGTTCTCGGTCTCTCCGAGGCAGTTGAGACAAAAGAGCTGAGGTCAAAAGAGCTTCAATACCACTACTGCTTGCTTTCCCTCCAACTGCACCACGCTCTCCCTTAATCTTTTCCTCTTCACCATTCACAATTGTGCACACGGCTCCTATCTCAGCTACTTTCCTCTCCACATGTATGTATGGAGCAAAGGCACATTTGCTATTATCAGGAAAAACTCTGCTGTTATCAACATTTTCTACCGCTCTTGTAGCCGCTTCCAGGTCCTCTTTGGCCGCCGCTGCTGCTGATACTCCTCTTCTCCTCCTCCTCTGCCTACCTCTTGATTCCACTCCCTCACTCTCGTCTTTCACCCCACTTTGTTTCTGGCAGACTGATTTCACCTCCGTCTCTGGCTGAGTGTCCTCACTTTCAGCATCCACCTTTACTGCTTGGGTCAAGACTGGTGGAAGGTCAGGAGGAGTCATTTTCTGATCAGTCTGAGGCGTAACTGATTGGACAGAGGCTGTAGTGCTAGGGCTTGGGGCTACCTGTGGGGTAACAGTTACAGGAGATTGGGTGGGTGGGCCAGACGGAGCACTTGGGCTCGCATTCTGTGCCTGGGCGGCTTGAGCACGTTTTTGCTTATTCACACTTCCAACAGGCCTTCCCTTCTTCTTGCCTGATGGGAAATAGCCTTTGGGTACAGAATTGTCTGATTGTTTGGAATCTTGTGGTGAGCCTGTCATTGCCAAAGATGACCTTGGAGAAGTTTGATGTGGCTGTCTTAGCAAGTGCACTTGAGCCTGACTGTGGTGTGGTGGGGTGGTTCCATAATAGTCACTTCTACTGTAATCATCAAATCCCATCCCAGTTTCTTCAAGTTTTTGTCTCAGAAGGTTAGCAGCAGATTGTTCACCTCTTCGAGTCTCAAGTTGCTGGTAAGTATTAGTGAAATGTTGAATATCAGACAAGGCAGATGAAGAAGGTGGTGGGGAACCCTGTACTGGACAAGGTAGTGGTGGAGGTGGGGGTAAGGGTCCTAACAAGGTGAAGTCAGCGGGTATCTCTTTATCTCTATCAGCAGTACTAGATGCTGCAGTCCCTAACCCAAAGTCAAAGTCTGGCTGCAAAGGTCTTGTAACAGTTCCTGTGGTGCCACGTTTAAGAACTTGTGATGTCTGGTGAGGATCACAGCGGTATGTGGTGGGAGGTAACGGTCCAGTCTCATCAACGCCTCTGTAGGGCATAATGTCACTTAATGAGAGACTTTCATCTAGATAAGGTAAGCATTCCTCTTCGTCCTGTGTGTCAGTAAACTGTGACATTTCAGTGTGAGAAAATCCAGTAAAATCATTTGAGTCAACATCGGCATGGCTGCTGTTAGTAGATTTCTTCACATTTGGTGTAATTTTTTGAACAATAGCCTCCAGTTTCAAACCTCTCCCTTTTCTTGGAGGCAGACTCTTTTTACCCTGAACAGGTGAGGAGGATTGTGAATAAGTGCTTTGTCCAGGTGTGGGACAAGGAGTATTAGGCGAACCAAGTGTAGTTATATCTGAACTGGATGAATCATCTTCATTTTGGAGGCTGGATTCAGAGTAGGCCAAAGGTGAGTGATATGAACTAGGGGTACTCCTTTGCTGGGATACATCCTGATGTTGCCTCTTGGCAGGGATAGGGGAAATGAAAGATCTAACTCTCCTCCTCAACATTAATGGATTAGTGTCCCCAGAACCCCCAGTTTTATTTGGTCGATGGCTCTGTGGCATCACAGAATTGACATTGCCACCAATACTGTGACCAGCTGTTTTCATGGAATTGGGCGTAGGTGTTGGATTGAGTGATTTAAAGATTTCTTCTGTAACCACTCGGGAGACAGCCGATTCAAGAATGTTGGAGACTGGTGGAGCTTTTGGAACCAATTGGGGGGCAACAGACCCAAGAGGAGCAACAGGAGGTGGCTGTTGACTTCTCTGGTAAGGGTCCTCCTCCAACATCCCTACACTCTCTCTACCAGTGTGTGTTGACTCCCACATTTTCATGTCATAGTAAGTGTTCTGATGAGGAACTTGCTGTTTAGCGAACGGTTGGCGATTGTGCAAAATGTCAGTTGGAGACTGCATCCTTAGTCTCTGCTCTGAATGACTGAATTTATGTCGACCTGGAGAAGTACTGGACTGCATCATATCCTTGGTGGGTCTATTAATGGTAGCTGCCCAATCAAGTCTGTCATCCAAGTCATGAGCATGGGGGTGAGTATACATTTGTAATTTGTTTGTGGATTGTGGGTTTTGTAGTTGAGTTTGGGGTGAGTGGTAGGGATTGTGGGAGTGAAAATGGGGGTTACGTGGCATCATATTGCCCTCTCTTGTATCACCAAACCTATAACCAGGAAAGCCACTAGCATGCCCTGTAGATAAATCTACACCATGTGGGTATGACTGACGTCTTGATGGTGGAGACAGAGGGTTGGTGGTAGAGGGATAGTGACAGGCTTGCTGCGGATGTCGAGAGGGCATGGTGGTGGTCAAATCAATCTTACTTCTTCTAAAAGGCTCTGAATTCATAACCACTGTTGGGTGTAGAGCCTTGTTATGATGCTCAATATCAGTTTCCTTGGTTGTAAGACCACTATGATGGACAGTCTCTGCAGCCTCCTTTGATGCTACCTCTCTTTTATCTCCCATCTCCTTACTGTTCCCTAGATCATTTGTTGATGGCTGTTGGATCACAGAGGCACCAATTTGACTTTTTTCCCGCTCTCTTTCACGTTCCCTATCCCTTTCTGGTGTAGTGCGGCGATTTGGACAAACATCACATATAACAGAGCGGCGTTCTTTAGATGGAGGTAAAATGGCAGTCGACATTTGAGACTCAATTTGACCTATGGTTCCAACACTGCCTGCTAGCGGCTCCGTTTCCTGCAATAGGAGTTCTTGTACAGCTGATGATGAGCTGGGCAGACCTGAAGGGGGTTTCCTGTGAGGTAACGAGTAGTCTGCTAAATTGATGTGCTTTGGTGGAGGTCCAGACAAAAACTCTGTAGACTGAGGCATATGGGTGGGGTGACGCTGAGGTGTTACCACTTTATTTTTCTCTGAAGAAGCATTGTGAGATCCCGTAGTACCTACTACTTCAGACCTCAAGGAGGAATGAGGTGATTCTGGTACAAAATCAGATCCAGGCTCCTGGCGCTGATTTATTTGAAGAGGCTTTCCAGGGCTGGTCATTCGGCAGGGGTGGGAAGTGACCTCTCCCACTCCAGTTTGGGTTCTCATACTTTCAGCCATGCCATAAGGATGTCTGGTTTGGTACTGTTGCCGAGTCATATTTTGAGCCTGGAGATGGCAGGTTAGTGCCTGTTCAGATCGCCCATAACGCCGGTCTAAGTGATAACCCTGTAGAACCTCCTGCAAGAGGCTTGGAATTGGCTGCTGGAGTTGAGAATTATCATCATGTCCTCTTGCTCCTGATCTTTCCCCTCTCCTCACTGATCCCTCAACCTTAGTGCCCGCGACATCCTTGGTGTGTTCAGGGTCATAATTGGGCTTTGGCTGATGGAAGCCTTGATACCTTGAATTTGATCCTATTACATTCCCTGGACTAGGTCTCCCTCTGTTTTGAGGTACAGACCGTCCAAAGTTAGATTTCTGGGGAACTTCATGATGAGAGGAATATACACTTAAATCCATTCCTTCCTCCCCATTATGACTACTAGACTCTCTAAAGAAGCTGTCTGAATGTTTCACCTCTACACAGATGTCTTGTGTATGGGTAGCTTTTTCTGGATTATTTACCTCACAACGAGTTGACACAATAACACCCACTCCACCAGCATTTTGCTGTTCCTCAATATTTAGATCTTGATGGGAGTTGTCCAAATCTCGTGTCTTACAACGTTTTCCATCCTTCTCATCACCCTTTTTGTTGCGCAAGGAAGATCGATCCAATTTATTTTCTTTGTCCTGCCCATCTTGTCGTATGTGTACCTCTCGGGTCTGCTCTCTACCTCCCTCTCCATGGGTGCCTTTTTCAATTTTGTCAATCACCCCTACACTTTCATCTTTAATTCCTTCATATTTCATTTCCCTTGTTTTCCTAAGGCCATTTTTAGTATTAACATCAGTGGTGCCAGGCTCAGAAACACAGTTTGAGTGGAACTGAGGAGCAGCAGAGGGAATGGGGCATGAGGGAGTAGAGGAAACAGGAGGGTGAGAATGTACGCTTGGACCAGGCTCAGCAGATTGAGAAGCAGAGGGGGGAGATGACGATGAAGGTGTCCGGGTTTCAGTTGTCTTTCTATCAGAAAAATCTGATGGATTCAGAGATTGTTTTGTAGAAGATTCAGTGAACATCATCTTCCCTTGTGAACCCTGATCACTCTTTCCAGTATGGGATTGGTTTTGACTTGAACCCATGGACATTTGACTCTGAGATGGAGGAGGATAGTAGCCAGTTGGTTCCGATCCACTGCTTGCTCCACTCATCTGCCGCATTCTAGATTGTTCCCCCTCAGAAAACTGCTCATCTCGTTCCTCTTTGGCCCTTGATGATACTCTTTCGGACACCAGAAAGGAATCTTCATCACCTCCAGCCTCAGACCTAGCACCTTCACCACCACCTATCCCACTGCTTGAGGCAGCACTGACACTTCGACTCCTTGGTTGAGTAGAGACCATAGCTTGTAATGCCTGCTGCATTTGACTTTGTCCATCTTTCCCCCTTCTATGTGACATTAATGTGTCAGTAAGAAGCATATGTTGCACTGTGTTGGGTAAATTTGCTACCTGTGATGTCAACGCATTTAGACTGTTCAGGCCAGGGTCTTGCATGAGTTTGTCAAGAGGAGAAGATGAACAGACAGACGAGGATGACCCTTCTTCACGTGATCCTTTTCCTGTACCCGTTCTGCATCGGTTTGAGACTGAGTGACCACCTCCAGCGCTTGAATTCAGACCAGCGGCTTTGTTACTGCCACAACTACTGATGCTGCTGTTAGAGTTGGGGGTGGGACTCAACTGAGGCGTAGTCTGCAATAACCGACTATGGCTGCTACGAGGGTTTTGGGGAGGAGGATGTGATGGTACATGTGATGGGGGACATGAAGGGTTTCCATGACCTTCGGAGACACCCATCAACGGGGAAGGTGAGGAGCTACAACTGGGAGACTGCACTGCAGAGGCAGCTGGAGAGGGGTTAGATATAGGGCTGAAGTTTTGGTTAATCTGGCCCTGTTGGGTTTGAGAGTGCATTGGCGATTTGGGTATTTCTTGACATGCTTGATGAGGCATTCCAGGATTGGCGGATTGGTGATGTTTAGAGTATACAGAACCTGGTGGAGGGGCATGATGCTGCATTTTGAGAGAGTTATCGTAACCTATTCCTAAATTGTGCTGAGAATTGCGGTGCTGGAGGGTTGCTTGTTTTTGGAGTGAATTAGTTTGTGGGGAGTATGAAGGATAACTTGAAGAGTGGTAACTCTGTGCAACATTCTCCAGTGATCCAACATTGTTTGTTGTAGCTGAACTTGAAATTGAGCTTGAATTAGAGTTCATATTAGGAGAGTTGTTGACTTTAGGTTCAAATCCACCACAACTGCTGGCCCCATCAAGATATCTCTGTGGTGGTGAGCTGTACATTCCTGATGACCCTGTGGATGCACTACCCTGTGGGGAGTAGTGTGAGAACTGTGGAGGCATCCTGTGTCCAGAGATGGGATAAGTCCTATGCTGCTGTCCATGTTGTAGAGCTTGATGGGCGGGATAATTCTGTCCATGTTGGCGGTTCTGCATCTGAGACCCTGATGCTGGCTGCATTGCAGGGTTCTGACCCATTTTGTACTGATGGGTGGGGGAAAATGGTCCAGCACCACTGCTGCCACTGCTACTACCACCTGAGCCAGCCGTAGAACCATAGTCCAAATGATAGGGAGACATCATCCCGGAGGACGATCCGGAGCTAGTTCCAGCTTGTCTGTACTGCTGAGGTATATGTCCATCCATATTTGAGTACCCAAAACCTGCCCCATATGCCATACCTCCTCTTCTATGTCGGTCCTTTCCACCCATTGCAAAATAATAATCCATTGTTTCCTTTCGGTAAGGGTTGCTACTACTGCCACTGTGAATATTACCCTGTGATGGTTCTCCAGCTCTGTTTCTTGCATCATAAGCAAGCATATGGCCAGCCTGACTAGGGTGGTGGTGCCCTCGATGGAGTAGGTGTCGACTGTGACTTTGAGAGTTTGGGGGTGTTTGCTGTTGCATCCCAGTGTAGTCATTCGTCATCCTTGGGGATATTTGGGGGTCTGTTGACTGTGGTGGGTAAGAGGAGCCACCTCCAACCCTACTAGTAAACCCAGGAGGAAGAGCAGGAGGTGCTGGACTGTTGGGGAAATTCTGCATGTTTTGATGGATTTTTATGAATTCTTTGAGGGAATGTTTTTTGTTCCGTAATGGCAGTTACTGTGTCAGTTGACTTCGTAGGTTTGCAGTTAAATGATGGTGGAGAGTCCAACAAAGTCCAGCAGAGTTGAAGCAAGTGACTTTATCACAAATGTTTTATCACACTTGTAGCAGCAAATGAAGATGAAGGAAATACTAAGGTTTGAGCAGAAAGTTAGCAGTAATTTTCAATTAATTAACTTTTTAAATCTGCTGATGATGTAGAGTAACTCCTTTATAGTTGTAATAGTTGGAGAACGGAGTTCAAATTACAACAAATCTGTTTTTTTGTTGTAGCGATTTCAATGTTAAAAGGATATGATACAGATGTTGCTGTTTGGCACTAAATGTGAAAATATCAAGTGCAAGAGAAACAACAGCACTAATAGGCCTTAAAGTCCTTTCCACTGTAATAACAGCACAGACAAACAGAGTTAAGTTAAAATTGCAGTGGGATTCAATGGTGTCCCATGGGCAAAAACAGTCTAAAACTGCCTTTTAGACTACTGGACTGCCATTGCATTCTTCAGTTCTGGTAGGAGTAGCCTATGTGAAACAATAACACTTCCCTCACATAGGTTTGCATGTATTTGGCTAGCACCTGTGTAGAAACATCCTCAGAAATGCTAGCCAATACTTTTATCCAATAAATGTCCCAAAAGGAAAAAAAATCCACTGACATTCGTGTTTTCTTGTTGCGATTAATACTTTTTGAAATAGTCTCATTTTTTGTCATTCGCTTAAGTTTTTTTTATATATGTAGTTGGATTGTAGAAAAGTCTTTGGTCCCCAGTTTCCCCCAACTTTAGTTCTTCTTCCCCTTATATTGTTTTAGTGTTTATCTTGGTGCTCTTCTATATCTCCCACATTTTTCTGTCTTACCTTATTTTCTTCTTCATTCAACCATTATTCAAATTGACCATCTCCCATACCAATGTCCAAAAGTAAAGTTTCCATTTAATCTGCTTCTTCTTGTTTTTCTTTTACAGTTTCTCTCCAGTATTTCCATCCATGTGAGTCCATCTCTCTTCAGTTGTTTACAGGAGCCCTGTGGACATCTGAAAGAAGAGAAGAAGAAACAAAAATAACTGTCTGTGTGCCACAATGACCACATAGTCTATACTGTACATAGGCTATTACATCCAAAAATGCTGTGTGGGTTTTTGTAGACAAAGTAAGTACAGTGGGTTTGTTGTTAACCATTGCATAACCCTTTACTCTTTCTCACTGTGTTCCTTAACATACGCCACATGGTCTATTTTCCTACAGTATTGTACTAACTGTAGGTCTTACTGTAGAAATAGTCACATATCATCTGCAATACAATGAATCAGGTGTCATTGTGTCTAACTTTAACATCAGACTGTAATCACACTATGGGCCCCACCTGCCCACTTAACTACTATGTAAATAATACAAAGGTATTAGGGCCCTTATTGTAAAGTGATATCAAACTAAAAAATGCAAAACCACAACTATCTGATTTTGAAGGGCAACATTTGTCCACAACAATATACCGTATTTCTAATGTGTCAACTGCCACTGCTGTGTATGTTCAAATCCTGATAATGCATGTAACATAAACATCCATGGAAATGCACAATAACAAAAGGCACTAGAGTAGAGGGTAAATCCATATGAATTCAATCACTTTTTGACAGCATCCCTTTCGATTTAAACAACATTTCCATTCATGTTTGCCCATGGAATAAGTGGTCAGAAAGTGACTTTTTGGACATGAATGCCAAAACATTCAGAAGACCGCAGGCTTAAAGATGACCCATTTTGCATTCCCAACCACACCAAGAGACATTAGGTTAGGGACAAGACCAGTACCGCGGCAAGGGGAATAAACACTAAGTGGATTTAACTTATTTAGGAAAACAACCCTAATGTTGGGGCCTCCCGAGTGGCGCAGCGGGCTGTGTCACATCCGGCCGCGACCGGGAGATCCATGAGGCCGCGCACAATTGGCTCAGTGTTGTCCGGGTTAGGGGAGGGTTTGGCTGGCCGGGATGTCCTTGTCCCACCTCGCTCTAGCGACTCCTGTGGCATGCCGGGCGCATGTACGCTGACACGGTCGCCAGGTGTAAAGAGTTTCCTCCGACACATTGGTGCGGCTGGCTTCCGGGTTAAGCGAGCATTGTGTCAAAGAAGCAGTGCGGCTTGGCGGGTCGTGTTTCAGAGGATACACAGCTCTCGACCTTTAGCTCTCCCAAGTCCGTACGGGAGTTGCAGCGATGGGACAAGACTGTAACTACCAATTGGATACCACAGAATTGGGGAGAAAAAGGGGGGTAAAAAATTATCATAATGAATGTTGGAAACAAAGATCATTATGTCATCCAGAGTCACATGTATTTATTTTCCAAGCTTTAGCACACAATATTTGACATACAACAGGTTTTTAAAGGACCAAAGAGTTTTGCGATATTGCGAGACAATATCACTGGAAATGATAAACGGTTGAGTTTGATATAATTTGACAAACAGGGTTGTCAAACTATTTTATAATTTCTTGAAAATAAATAAATAGATAAATTAGTTGAGTCAATAACTATTCAACCCCTTTGTTATGGCAAGCCTAATTAAGTTCTGGAGTAAACATTTGCTTAACAAGTCACATTATAAGTTGCATGGACTCAATCTGTGTGCAATAATAGTGTTTAACATTATTTTTTAATGAACAATAACCTAAAACACAAAGCAAAATATACAATGGAGTTGCTTACCAAGACAACATTAAATGTTCCTGAGTGGGTTAGTTTTTTACTTAAAATGGCTTGAAAATTGACGGCAAGACTTGAAAATGGCTGTCTAGCAATGGTCAACAACCAACTTGACAGAGCTTTAAGAATGTTTAAATTAATAATGTGCTAATATTGTACAATCCAGGTGTGCAAAGCTCTTATACTTCTACCCATTCTGCTTCGGTTTGAGACTGAGTGACCACCTCCAGCACTTGAATTCAGACCAGCGGCTTTGTTACTGCCACAACTACTGATGCTGCTGTTAGAGTTGGGGGTGGGACTCAACTGAGGCGTAGTCTGCAATAACCGACTATGGCTGCTACGAGGGTTTGGGGGAGGAGGATGTGATGGAACATGTGATGGGGGACATGAAGGGTTTCCATGACCTTCTGAGACACCCATCAACGGGGAAGGTGAGGAGCTACAACTGGGAGACTGCACTGCAGAGGCAGCTGGAGAGGGGTTAGATATAGGGCTGAAGTTTTGGTTAATCTGGCCCTGTTGGGGTTGAGAGTGCATTGGCGATTTGGTGTGGGGAGTAGTGTGAGAACTGTGGAGGCATTCTGTGTCCAGAGATGGGATAAGTCCTATGCTGCTGTCCATGTTGTAGAGCTTGATGGGCGGGATAATTCTGTCCATGTTGGCGAGGCTGCAACTGAGACCCTGATGCAAACTATTTTATGTCAAACTATTTTATAAATTCTTGAAAAAAAAACTATAGTCGATAACTATTCAACCCCTTTGTTTTGGCAAGCCTAATTAAATTCTGGAGTAAACATTTGCTTAACAAGTCACATTATAAGTTGCATGGACTCACTCTGTGTGCAATAATAGGTACGTCTTAGAGACGTAGCCAGAAAGACTCACAGCTGTAATGTTTGCCAAAGGTGGTTCTAACATGTATTGACTCAGGGGTGTGAATACTTATGTAAATTATATATTTCTGTTTTTAATTTTCAATACATTTGAAAAATGTTCTAAAAAACATGTTTCACTTTGTCATTCTAGGTTATTGTGTGTAGATGGGTGAGCATTTTGAATTCAGGCTGTAACAACTAAATGTGGAATAAATCAAGGGGTATGAATACTTTCTGAAGGCGCTGTATGTGTTATATTCTAGTCATGGCTCATCCTATATAACTACTGCTGTACATAACCTGTTCTATTCATATACTGTCCATACTGTCTTTACATACCATTATACACACACACACACACACACACACACACACACACACACACACACATTACTCCTTCTTATATTTCTTAATTTAGTTTTTTTGTGTGTGTATTTTTATTTTATTTTTTACTGCTATGTATTAACGTTACTGCACTGTTGGATTTCTCTGCACCTGCTATAACATCTGCAAATCTGTTTACATGACCAATAAACTCTGATTTGAATTATAATTGGCAGGTAAAAATAGTGACAGTGAAACCAGAGATATCAGTTACAAAGTTTGTCAGTTTCGTTTTCCAAGTCAGTCATTCAGTTTTACTACATCCAGTAGCCTAATAGTTTGGGGTTGAATACTTTTGGACCAATATTACTCCGTTTTACTGACTGCAATTACTTTTAGACCAATATGACTCCTTTTTAAATGTTGATTGTGGTGAAGTGATAATAAATACATGATTGTATAAAATGTAATTCATTGAATGCCAGCTACAACATGACAGTTTAAGAAACAACAGCATATTCGTTTAGAGACAAATGAAGTGTTTATTGACACCACAGTGCTGTCACACGTCCACAGCAAGGGTCACACCAGGCGTAACCACTGGCCTCACACACTGTAAACAAGTGGTCTGTGGAGTTATAGGTCAGGACAGAAGTAGGTTGATAACCACCTCCTCTACTAAACCAATGACATGGCACATAGGTAGATATGATGATGTAGCTAGCTACAACAACAACAACAAAAACAGTGGACGGTGTATAACATTGAATAGGATGCTAAATGTTTAATATCAGCTAGCTAGCTAAGACAGCCATTTGAGCACGCGCTGTATTTTATTTAGTTAGTTAGTTGCAGACCAAAGTATGCGCGAGCAGCTTAGATAGTCGTTTCATGTTGACGTTAGTTGTAGTTAATATTATTAGCTAGCTAGCACGTTAAACGTTAGCTTAATTCATCACAATTAGTGGGTGTTGCTTGACTGGCTAGGCTGTGCTATATAAATCCATTTGCGTCATTGCAAATTGTGTTATTTTGCTGCAATTTAGTTACGTTAGCTATCCTGTTCCAATAGATTTGTGCACAACGAACACAATTAGCTAGCTAACTAGCAATGTTAGCTACCTGGTCTGTCCAATAATCATACTAGGACGGGGAAGGAAGCAGCTTACAAAACGAGGGTTATTAAGTGCAGATGTTAGAAATACAGCAGTGGTAAGCATATATAACGCTGAATAAAGTGAATGCTGCTGCAGACAATCTCCCCCCTCCAACGTGTAATTTTAGCTTATTAAACCCAGAGAAAAACAAGACAGAGACACTATGTCAATGCATACGTTACCTGGGAACGCTTAAGGCCCCTCGAATAGTAAAAGGTTGTTTTGTGACAATCCCGCTGCTCTGGCAGGAAACCCCGGTCTTGAGTCGACTGCTCCGCCGCTTTTCCTTCACCCTCTGTTGTTTTGACAACCCCGACCAGCGGCGGCGAGTCGGGGGCCCCGTGACAATCAAATCCCAGGCCTTTCCTCCAATTTTCCCCTTCTTTTGTCCTCACATCCACAAATAATGAGAGCACAATCGGGGTGCCTGTAGGTCTCGTAACCAGTGAGGTCCATACACCCCCCTCCCCTCTTGTTCCCTCTCCTTTCCCTCTTTCACACTGTTTAGGTGAAGCCACCTAGCTCGAGCTCAAATTAAACGCATTGCCAGTGCCACCGCACTAACTGTACAACTCATATCTATAAATCTCAAATGCCTATTTCCATGATACGTACATCGTATAAAAGCATGCATCTATCGGTAGACCTATTCGTTTTCCTGTTACAGTTTTTTTTGCTACTGAAAGACCGCCTTGAAAATGCATACACTCATATTCCTGCACCCCTCCCTCATCTCTTCCCATCACATCCCTCCATCTCCCCCTCCCTTTCCCAATCTTTTCTACTTAATTATTTTTGTATTTATATATATATATATTATAATATATATATAAATATTACAGATATATATATATCAATCACTACATTTTGATATCTTTGCTCTGGGATTGAGTCTTTCAATCAGTCTCTTTGTTCTTATTTCATCCAAGTGCATGATTACTGAATTCACTACAAAGGAACTCATAAAGAGACGTGACAGTGGTTGAATGGTGTTAATAAAATGGGTTTAATAAAGATATAGACAGCATACTGGTTGATTTGCCTGGTCTTTAAAATCTTGGATGTTTAGGGATAAAGCCTGGCATTCAGTAACTGTAGCCTACCTTAGCTACAGCACACTGACACCCAACACATAACATAGAGCCCTTCTCAACTGACTCCTGATTTATGAAATGTCTAATTTAAATACCTTACTGCAAGGAATCCATACACTGAAATTAAAGCAATGAAAGGCTATCGAATAGCCTACTTGATTAGATTTATCACATTGTGATTAGGAAACCATGTTATCATATACAATAACAGAGGATCTAAACAATTTAATTTGTGTTGTCATTGAGTGCTTATCTCCTCTCAAGCACAGGCAGTGAATGCAGTGCAGACCCACTCACTCTCTCCTAGTCATAATGGCCTGGCCTATGGCCCCAATCCACGCTGCTGCACTTAATGTACTTAATGTACTGCAGTGTGCACACACTCATTCACCAATCTTTTATTTTCTGTCTCTATTTATAAACAATACAGTTCAATTGTTTCGTTCCCATGCAGATACTTGTCTATTTCTATCATGGTTACCAGAGCAACTGCATCACAGAACCCTAACTGTGGATTATTTGTCTATGCCGATTACACATGTGCGCATACACTTACCAGTGAATGTAGGCCTATGCTTACCTACACAGTATGAACATGCATACACTCACATATACTGTACAGTAGCAGTAGGCCTGACATGCATACAAACAGCGTAGTACTCAAACATGTTCTATGCTTAGTCACACTGAAATAATTTGGAGGTGAAAAGAGGGGCATCAACAAGGACAGATATCCATACAATATAGATACAAGAAACATAGGCACTGATATAAGTGAATGTAAGATAATGTATCACAGGCAATGTTGATGTTTTGTGTCCCTGTTTGACTGTGCTGTCTTTGTTTATTCTCTGTAACACTGTTGACTCTAAAACAAATTACTTTCAATCCATTGCTGATATACAGTACCAGTAAAAAGTTTGGACACACCTTCTCATTCAAGGGGTTTTCCCTTATTTTTTACAATTTCTACATTAATAGTGAAGACATCAAAAATATGAAATAACACATATGGAATCATGTAGTAACCAAAACGGTGGTCAACAATCTTGAGATTCTTCAAAGTAGCCACCCTTTGCCTTGATGGCATTCTCTCAACCAACGTCATGAGGTAGTCACCTGGAATGCATTTAAATTAAAAGGTGTACCTTGTTAAAGGTTTATTTGTGGAATTTCTTTCCTTCTTAATGCGTTTGAGCCAATCAGTTGTGTTGTGACAAGGTAGGGGTGGTATACAGACCTATTTGGTAAAAGACCAAGTCCATATTATGGAAAGAACAGGTCAAATAAGCAAAGAGAAACAACAGTCCATTATTACTTTAAGACATGAAGGTCAGTCAATCCAAATTTGAGATCTTTGGTTCACAACAGTGGATGCTGCTGAGGGGAGGACGACTCATAATAGTGGAATGGAAAACCATGTGTTTGATGTTGTTAATACCTTTCCACTTATTCCGCTCCAGCCAATACCATGTGCCTGTACTCCCCAATTAAGGTGCCACCAACCTCCTGTGGTTCACAGTACCACCTCTCAGCTATAGCTTCCCTAAGACACACTTTGGTTTCTTTACATCTAACCTTGCATATGTTTATCTTCACAAATGAAGTAGTTTAAAGGAATGCATCAAAAGAGACATGTAAGACACCACCTTACATCTTGTCTGATGACATCCAACTGATATTGCAATCAACTACCAGTGCACTGCATGCATGGCAGTGAACATGTGCAATTTCGATTATGACCACATGGAGTCAGAGTTATACCAGAAAAATGTAACATGCTAATGAAAAAACATTAGAGCATCACAGCAGCACGCAATATATGAGGAATTTGCAAAAGTGTTAACACTTGTTAATACTAATCCAACAAGGCCTTTGACGTGTGTGCTTGTATGCCATGCATCTACAGTTCTACATACTGTATATCTACAGTTTACTGGCCTTTGCTCTTTACTGGTGTAGCCTCTGTGTCCAACAATATATAATATACATTGAATCAATAGAATGGATTGATCTGATACCTTTCTATGGAAAACAAATGTCATAGTCTAGCACAGCATCTTGAGTAGCTTTGGCTGCATTCATCCCTCCATCTTTCCTTTCCTCCTGTCCTTGACCAAAGAGAGGAGGCTCTTACAGTAATGGAGGCAGCAAACAAGATCGTGTCCATTGGCAGTCTAAAGATGTATCCTAGACAGTCTAATTTCACTGCAAATATCTGTAATTTAATACAGAGAATTCTTAGCATGTTAAACGCTTTACCCTCTCCTTTATCAGAGCAGAATAACAGAGATGTTGTAAGATTACTGCATTATGACTAATAGAGAGTGACTATGTGTATCCAGTAGGGTGCATCCTCTCCTAAAGGCCCACACAACATCCTCATGGCAGGTTCTCTCTCTCGCTGAGGCCGCCTGCCACACTCTCCATATTTCCTAGCAACCGCAGTACCCTGCCTCAATCACTACGGGTACCGGGAGAGAAGGAGGAGGGGGAAGGGGAAGGGGAGGAGGAGGGGCTGGGCTGGGCAGGCATCGGCATCACAGGAAGGCCTGTACCTCCATACTTAAAGAAAGGAATTGCCTTCTCCAGCAGCAGTGAAAGGCTGGGTGCTGGTTAACGTGTTTGGGTGAGGGTTTACACGGGCTAGGGAACAGGGGCTAAGAGGACCAGAGAAGTCTGAGGGACATATTGAGATCATTTTTCAAAATCAGTGATATTACAGAATGAGAAGTGAGGAGAGTGATTACACCAATTAAGCATGTTTGTCTTCTATATCCCCCACCCCTCCCCCACCCAGTGGCCATTACATTTGATGGTGCCATCATCTCGGTGCTCTTCTGTGCTTTATTACTTCTCTCTTCCTGGGGGTCTGAGGTGTCCTTTCTCAGGATGTTTGTTTTCCACCTTCGATCCCCTGCTGTGACGTCACCATGACCTTTTACCCCATCATACATCCCTTCTGTGGTTATCAGGGAAGTGTCGCTAAGCCACAAGATTGACAGCATTTGGTTCCATACCATCCTGCTTGTATTACCTTGGTTGGGTGCAGAGGCTATTTAGAAAGAGAGGAAGGTGAGACTATATGCAAATGTTAATTACTTTCAAGTCCTTGCCCTTTTGCTGCAGCATTGTATAAAACCAAACAAAGGATTATGTGCCGCCTCATGCTGTTAATTTAACTACAACTAATTATTGTTTTATGAAAGAATCTCATAATGATGTAATGCAGGTTTCTCTTCATTAAGGTTAAGTCATGTTAATGATGTAGATGTGAGATGTTGTCAGGGGTTCTTATTAAGAACGGACCTGCTCTGTAATAATCCATATACATTCCATTCAATTTAATCATTAAGTTATAGAGATTATCCGGTACTTTTGTATACTTTTTTATACCAGTAATGCCAAAAGCGGTCCCCGAAAATTGCGTACTAGGTCACATATGTGCAGATGTGTGCACCACATCATTGATCTTTCGCTAGCACAAACGCTCCCACGTGGGAGAAAATGTAGAGAAAAGGGTGCCAGTAAACAGTAAACAGGAAACAGTAAACAGTAGGTTTCCAATAAACAGTCACTTTCAAACTAGGGATTTCGTGGCTAATTGAGGTAAGACATTAATTCTGCTCTTAGCTTATGCATGTATGAACTACACATTGACACATCCAGCCCAAAGCGGGAGGTTAAAAAATACTTACCAGTCACCAATGTTCCAGAGCATGTATTTAATTGAAACATTCCTGATTTATTTGATTAGTTAAGATACAGTAGTCATTATAGTGTGCTTCCCAAACCTGACGTAAAGCATGTACCTTTTAACCCCTTATGACACCCGACGGCACTATGTCATCTCCACTATAAAAACTTTTACGCTCAGCAATGGAAACGCTGGCTCTTGTTGCCGCGGCAACCATTTCATTCCCCTCTCCTCCTTAACCCTTTTTCCCCAGCGCTTCCTTTCACCTTCTGTCTTTCACCCTCCCAGTGTTCTATCACTTGTTAATGTCCTTTCACTCCATCTGTTACTCGCTCTCCACATCCCATCCTGCTCTCTCTCTCTCTTTCAGACCGCAATACTAAATCTTCAACCCTATTTACTCAGGTTATCATAACCATAGACTGTTATGACATCATGCCTATACCTCATCTATCATCAAACCTATTACGTCTACAAACATCTACTGCTGTCTACTGTATATCCTACCTTGACTCGCCCTCTGCTCTGAGCAAACAACTGTTTTGAAAATATCAACAAATATTTTGTAAAGGATCAAGCCGGATTGAACGTCATAACTTCTTAGGTGTGAATTTGTTTTATTCTTCTCTCTGTATTACCAGTAAAACAGAAGTCTGCAACAGTATATTGCACACCCAACTGTTATCTCTGTCTGAATCCTTTATGAATGTGTGTCTGCATTTAGTGTGTGTATGTGTGTGGGTATCGACCCTCTCTCTTCCTGCAGGAATGTTGTGGTTGTCGGTGTCGATGGAGCTCATGTATGTTGGATTGCTGTGTATCAGCTGTGTGCTGCTGTCTCTGCAGTTGTGTCTGGATGCTTTTTGGCCCTCACAGCGCTGGGGACAGCTCCTCAATGCCTACTCCGCAGTCTTCACTATATTAGGAGGTACACACTATGTGTAGACACTGCATCACCTGTCCTGGAGAAAAATCTCCCAGTTCCTAACCAGTGTTAAGTGCTTGTGTGGGTATAATTCGTATACAGTATGTGTGATGTAAGCAACCTCAAAACATCTGCCATTTTGCCCAATGCTCATGTACTAAATTCACGTTCTCTTAATTCATATAATACATGTATGTTTGATATTTTATTGTATGAGGAAATGGTTTTAACAGTACTATAAAGCATTGCTTCTCTTCACTGCCTGAAACCTTTCTCCCTATACCTCTTTCACTCACACTGTTGCTAGGTAACAGTTAATTGTTAAGTAGTAGGTACTTGTATTGTAGTGCATTCTGGGATTGTGGGGGTGAGAAAGAGAAGCGAGGACAGGCATTGAGAGAAAGAGAAATTAGGGCAACACGAATTGGGGGAGGAAGAAAAAATGGCATATTCTATAATAATGAAGAGAGTCTGAGACCGACGTATTTACAGGATAAGCTAAGAGTTGACATTGAAAAAGCAGCCTGCATTATGGACTTAGAGAGATAGTATCTTCACTACCGTCATCTGTCCTCCTTACCTCTCGTCACATTTCTTCTTTCTCTTACCCTTTCTCGCGCTCCTCTCATTCTCCATAATCTAGTGGACTCTCATCCATAACTCACAGGTCTCCCTCCATTTAATTACATTCCTGCTCCCCGCTCTCTCTTCATCCTAATAACTCAAGATGACACACAATGTATGGGGGCCTTGGAGTGAGACAGAGAGAGACAGAGAGAGAGAGCGAGAGAGAGAGAGGGAAAGGGCGATAAGGAGTGAGAGAAAGAAAACGAGAGAAGGAAAGAGAGAGAGAGAGCGAGAGGGTGAAATAGGGCGAGAGAGAGAGAGAGAGCTTTGCCAGTTAGATGGGGTTAAATTAGAGTCCAAAGCTTGGCCTTCAAACAAGCCATGAATGGGGATTTGTGCTGACTGGATCATTGGCCTCTGCCCTGGCCTCCCAGCCTGTCTACCTCTACCTATGTTAACCCCTCTCTCTATTCTCTCCCCCTCACTCTCCTCCCCCTACCTTTCTCCCAGCACCTCTGCCTCCCAGATGTCTGCGTGCTTCAAAGTCCTGCTATTCTCTTGCACCATTTTTTCTCATCCTCGCCCCCGCTATCAATCATTTAATAAGTCTTGCTTTCCAACTTGACTGAAAGATTTATAAGAGGGTGAGAGAGAGACATGCTAGAGGAAGATGATACAAGAGGAGATGAGTGTAATGGTGTTTGGAGGTCTGAACAAGTATGGAGGGATGTGTAAACTGACAGACAGAGGGACAGAGATACTGGGAAGCATGAGTAAGGTGTACATTCACAGGCATGTGCTTTTGCTTTTGCTTTGCCAGTATAACACTCTTAGAAAATAGTTATTTACTTGTCCCAATAGGATCATCTTTTTAGGTTCAATTTAGAACTCTTTTGGGTTCCTCTATGAAAAGGGTTCTTCAAAGGTTATAGATAGTACCTATGTCTCCCATGTTCATTCCTACAACTATTTCCTAATCATAGTATAATAGAATAATGGCCCTGACTCCATTGGTCCTACTGGGCCTGGGAAAAATGACATCTTGAGGTTAAAGCATGGGAGACAATCTCTATATGAATAGAGCACAGTAACCTAGCTACAGATTCTCTAGGCTCACACCATGGAGGACTGTTTGTCTCACGCAGAAAGTAAGGGCACCATATGGTATTTAAATGTATTCAAATGGAGGAGTGCAGGGTATCAGACCCGGTCATGGACTACTAGATCTGGGGGAGCACAGGAGCGACCGGAGCCCTGGGCCTGGACTGTGCTGCTGTGGTCTGTAAGGTGCTGTGGAGCGCCAGCAGTGTGGGCCGCAGTGGAAACCCAGCCGCCCTGCCGCTCAAGGTACCATATGGCCCTTCTTCCTGGGCCTCCACCTCTTACCCACGGTCCTAGCTCCTTCCACCCCAGCCGAGCTGAGCTCCCAGACAGAGAAAGAGGAAGAGGAGAGGGAGGAGGGGGAGACAGAGTGAGAGATGGGGGGTAAGGGAGACAGGGAGACTGCAGCCCTGTCCAGTAGAGTGAGCAGACAGACTCAGTATGTCTTGCCAGTAAAAGCGATTGAACGTGAGAGACATACACAAGCAGGGAGCAAGGGAGAACTTTACTGGAACATAAATATATCAGGGAAATGGAAAACAAAAGATTGAGGGGGTACAGGGGAGATGACAGGAGGCAGAGAAAGGAAGAGAGGGAGGGATACAGAGATAACAAGGGCAGAGAAGGAAGACTCATCCCCAAATTCGTGAGACTTGGCTTTTTTTTTAATTAATACTCAACACGTAATTTTTGTTCATCATGTACAAAGAGAAATAAGTCATCTTTTAGCACTTATCATTGAAGATATCAGTATTATCCTTAGACGTACCATGATGATTTTTTGTGCAAATTTCCAATGACTTTATTAATTTGTTATTGTGGTTAATTGAATCATTTCCATTAAAAAAAATGAAGAAATTAGTTTAAATGTTTTCTCCAATATTCATATTTACACAATCTGTACAATTCTTTATTTTTACATAATTTTCTGTTTGTATAATGGTGTAAAAATGGTGTAACATTTCAAAGAAAGGACCACAAAAGGAGAAAATAATGGCCTAGAATAATATGTATACAGTTGATACTATCCATGTTACATTTCTACTCATGGTAAATCATGATATTCAGCTCAGGAAAAGAAAGATACCAAACCTTGCCCTAAAACGCAGGCTGTCTGTTCACACTCTCAGTACTGAGCAATTCATATTTTTTCTTATAAAACAACATTTTGCCACAAACCCCTTAACCAGTGTTACCAATATTACTATAACATTTTTCATGTTATGTATCTTAATCATCAAGACAAAAGAAAATTAAACTGGTAAACATGTTATATTACTCAAATAAACACGTGCCCACAACCGATCACCCATTCGAGCATACACACAAAAGCACACACAGTGCACCACTTTCATTCGATCTACAAGAAAGGAGAGCACAACAAAAAAATGCATAAAGTTGCAATGTTAATCCTTGCAAAAAAGCCATCAATATTCATAAGATATACTTTCTCTTTATTTTGTCCAAAACACACAAGTGAGAATAGGCCTGTAACCAATCAATGTGTTATCAATGTAATCATTGTAATACTATTTCTATCAAAGTTTATATTGTTATACAAATTATATAGTTCAGAAACTAAGTCATTTTCATCAATAGGTAAAATATTATGATAAAAACACAATAAAACAAACTTTGAAGTGCAGGAATAAACCATGGTTGTAGATTTTGCAATATTTGTTATTATATTAGACATTTTTTATTTAACCTTTATTTAACTAGGCAAGTCAGTTAAGAATACATTCTTAGTTACAATGACGGCATACCCCAGCCAAACCCGGACGACGCTTGGCAAATTGTGTGCCGCCCTATGGGACTCCAAATCACGGCCGGATGTGATACAGCCTGGATTTGAACCAGGGACTGTAGTGACGCCTATTGCACTGAGATGCAGTGTCTTAGACCGCTGCATCACTCAGGAGCTCAAAATCAATGTGTTCAAGCTGGAGTATCCACCCAACAGCATCGGCCTGTTCTACAGTCCATTACCATAGCAGAGCATTTCCTTGCTTTGGCTGATGTGACATTACATTTTGCTTCATACTCCATTTAAACAAAAGTGTATGTGTACTGACATGCTTGTGCACAGTGTGACTGGGGCCAAAAGGCCTTGGGGAAATAAACACTGCTTGCTGTTTCTCACTTATTGCACTTGCTGGCCATAGAGTAGTTGTGGTAAAGGGTACAACAGCCTGTTTAAAGCAGTATCAATTTATTCTCCCCTGTCAAGTCAGTGATAAAACCAGTTAAGACCAGTGTGCCATTTTCAAGAAGAGTTCCTGACTATCCTTATCACAATGTAGGCCTACATTTAAAGGGATTCTTCCATTCAAGACTAATCAACACACATCAGTAGATTACAACACAAACACTCCAAGGGATCATGCAGTTTATTGCGATGAGTAAAATGAAGAGTTGCGTAAAAAATATGCAGACCCAAACAGAGTGCAGTGAAAACACATTTTTTTCAATTTCAATTTTCAGAAACAAACCTCTAGACATAAATGCATTTGAATGTGAAATTTCAAGCTAAAATTATTTCTTCCCAAAAGTTCGAAAATAAAGTAATTGAAAGCAATAATGCTTGGACAAAAAATTGTAGATAAATAAAAAAAATGGCATAGACAACATATATATCTTCTCACACACTCATACCAAAAAGACAACATATATATCTTCTCACACACGCATACCAAAAAGACAACATATATATCTTCTCACACACTCATACCAAAAAGACAACATATATATCTTCTCACACATGCATACCAAAAAGACAACATATATATCTTCTCACACACGCATACCAAAAAGACAACATATATATCTTCTCACACACGCATACCAAAAAGACAACATATATATCTTCTCACACACGCATACCAAAAAGACAACATATATACTCACACACGCATACCAAAAAGACAACATATATATCTTCTCACACACGCGTACCAAAAAGACAACATATATATCTTCTCACACACGCATACCAAAAAGACAACATATATATCTTCTCACACACGCATACCAAAAAGACAACATATATATCTTCTCACACACGCATACCAAAAAGACAACATATATATCTTCTCACACACGCATACCAAAAAGACAACATATATATCTTCTCACACACGCATACCAAAAAGTTTGACACACAGTGGAGATTTGATCAAGGATAAATAAATCACAAAGGATATAATTTTTTCTCTGACAAGAACCCAAATGAACATAATGATATCAACTCATTGCCTTTAATTACTTGAGTCACCCTTCATTTCTTACCGTCACATGACGTTTAGGCAACATGGAACAGAAACACTTCTATAAGATGCATTTCCTTTCCAGATGGGTTCTTCAATGTGATGAAGCTAACCACTTCATTTAGCCCCCATCTGCACCCACATCCTCTGTTATTATGAGAGCAACACTGGGAAATGTCCAATGTGTTGTGCCCAGTGCTACTGACACGTATCACTGAAGATATCAGTACTATCCTTATTAGAGATACACAGAATGAGGAGGAGGAGCCAGTCCTGTTCTATCAACAATTGCAATCGGCATCAAATCCCAGTTGAATGAAGGGTAACAATAACACAAATGATCTTGTAGTCAATTACAATAATTAATGAGGATTGCTTATATGAAGGATCACAATATACTGTTTCTATATGCAAAAGCCATCTACTGGTATGTATACATGTAATACTGTATTACATAAATGTATAGATAATTGTGTGTATCCCGTAACGCATGAAGAGTAGCCTATCTTAAAAGAGAATCTAACACAATTCAAGGGGAACTTATCAAATAATAAACTTTCCCCCTTTTATCACCAAACGTCTACACCTAGAGTAAATTATCCTACATTTCCAACACTTTTGTGAAAATAAGCAAAAGCGTATTCTTAAAATAATCATTATATTCATTGGTGAACTATCATAATTAAGTAAACATGAGATTTAAAGCAAAGAAAAGGTTAAATCATATCACTTATCATTATTAGTAATATTTGTCTTAACAATATTTTGCATATTTTTGTTTTTTTATTTTTATGTTTTTATTACCATTTTGTTTATTTCTTAAATTGTTGTAAAACATATTGAAAGTTACATCCTGACTGTCTGCCTACTGTACAAAGGGAAAATAGTTTTTTAAATATATTTACAGGGAGAAAAAGATACCATACTAATGCTGACATGATAATAAATCCATTTTCTTTCTTTCTCACTCACTCTCTTATTTCTTTCTTCTTTTCCATTGATTCTTCTAACTTTTTGATATTGGCCAACCGTCCAAAACATGTGCATATAAAAAGTCTAAAGATACCCATCCATTTATGAAGTAATTCACAGGGGGTGTTGAATCAGTTTGATTTAAGGCTAACTTGATGGGTTTCATCTTAAAGTGGGTACTGATTATCAGCAGGTCTAGGAAAACAGCTGTTATCACTAAATCATTCCCCCTCCATCTTCCACCTCCATGTTACGGAGGTGCATTTTGATCATATTGGAAGTAGGAATGACTCTGCGCAATCTACTCTCTCAGCACATTCAATCTCCATTTAGCACTGAAACACAATTTCCTGCAGCCCTTGAACTCATGACACCTCACACTAATTGAAGACAAACCTTTAAATAACTGATAGGCTCGTATGCTGTACAATATCTTGTGTCATCAGTCAGTTTCATATGATAAGGCATGTATTAAGTCTGAACCCGGGGGGGGTGGAGGTTCAGTGCAATGTAGAAGACTCAGGCTAAAAGTTCTGTCAACATCTGTCAAAGCATACAGCATGAGCATTCTCAAGATATCCTCCGTCTAACTGCCTCAGACTGAGGAGGTCTGTCCCTTTTAGAGACATCCTCAAGACTTACGTTCAGGCTTTAATCAATACCATTACCATCTTCAGTGGTGTGGTAAAAAGTGAGCCTAGGAGGCTGCTGGCTGTTTTCTAAGAACCTGAATCCAAAAGGGTGATCAAATGCTTGTTAGATGAGGCACAGCAGTCTGACAGTATATGTGGTGTTCTTTAGTATGGATGTGTGACAGGTTTATGAAGCACTTCTGATTGTATTGAAATGTCTGTGAAATAAAGTGTTAGTTATCAAACATGTTATTGTCCTGAAACACACCACAGTCTCTCAGTCTCACACCTGTAAATAATGACTTGGTTTCAGAGTAGCAGGTATTCCCTTCAAGACAAGCGGTTTTGTACACATCTTAACACCTTGTTAATTATTTATCATGCCGTTAAGCCACGCGCTGCTCAGCTCTCTGGGATACACATCGTTTGGAGTCCTTTAAGGCACGTCCTTCAGTCAGTATTTTCAGCCATCTGCTTTATGACAAGACATGCCTTTCACAGTTGTTGACCAACAAAATTCAGAAACAGGGTGTAAATTCTCTTGAAACTTCAAACAAAGAACTCAAGAAGAACCTTTCAGTACTGTGCAAATGATGTTGTACAGATTCCTCCATAACAATATATATAAAAAAAAGCAAATTAATGAATGAGCAAGGACTGTATATCATTAAAACAAAAACAAGAGACCTAATGACTTTTCACTCAGTCCTTCAGGCTTGTTAGTTGAATTAGATAACAAGCTTCCTGCCACCGTGGGGCAGACAAAGAAATAACAACAAATATTAAACAGTATTGAAATATCAAAGGAACATAAAACAAACTTAAAGTCATAAGCTGTATTATCACACTTAATACTAATATCACTTGTTAATCACAATGTTAATAACATGATTGTTGTTTTACCCTGTTATTTCAGTAAGAATGTCAAATTTGTAATTATGATTGAATTATTATCATAGCAAACAAGAGAAAGACTGTCGTTTGGGTGTAAGGGAGCAGAAGAATTCACTTAGAAAAAAAGGTTATATCTATAACTTTAAAGGGTTCTTCGGCTGTCCCCATAAAATAACCCTTTGAAGAATCCTTATTGGTTGCAGGTAGAACCCTTTTGGTTCCAGGTAGAACCCTTTTGGTTCCAGGTAGAACACTTTCTAGGTTCTACCTAGAACCAAAAAGGTTCTACCTGGAAGAAAAAAAGTTTATCCTATGGGGACAGGCAAATAACCCTTTTGGAACCATTTTTTCTAAGTGTGGAGGCAAAGAGCGGGAGAGTTAGTGTAGGGGGTAAACACAGCCATCATCTTCCACCAAACTCATTTTCGGTCTCAGAGCGATCACAAACATGAGTCACAACAATCTCCTTTCTCTAATAACACTTGACCAGATGGACACTTCACTACTCACTCACATTCCCTTTTCATAATCACTCTGTAGGTGTGACTCTGTAAGCCATTTGGCTCAAACTTTCAATATCACATTCAGAGGTGTCACTTTTGTGTTCTTTTTGAGTGTGTTGATGGCAATGGCCAAATAAGTAATAGGGTTAACATAACCCTACCCACGTGTCACCTCTTGAATTCATTTTTTTGTAACAAAATAAGAGGGCATGAATGTCCCCATCTTTCCTTCTAACTCACCCTGCTCTTTCCTGTCTAACCTTTTCACCATTCTGTCATTCACCTTCTCTTTCCTGACTGTTCTCCTTTCTTGTTAAAAGTGTTGTGGTTTCCTGACTGTTCTCCTTCCTTGTTAAAAGTGTTGTGGTTGTGGACAGTGGTGCCTCATCCTCCCTGACTTCCCAGCATACCTCCCTCCCTCCCTGCCTCCCCACCCAGTCTCCTTTCTCACACGTCTGATTCTATGCTGGAGAGTTTCTCGTACACATGCCCGTTGCTGCCATTGAACGAGCGGTGTGTTGGTCCCACACCCAGCGTGGAGCCGTGGAGGTTCCCTCCCAGACACAGCTCCATTGGGAACCTGGGGGCCACGCTGGACATGACCCCAGCAGTGGCAGTCGCTGGCAAGAAAGACGTCGTGCCCACGGAGCCCCGGAAGTCACTTCGGCTGTTTTGGGGGTGCATCTGCTGCTGCTGCTGCTGCTGTTGCTTTTTGATGTAGTATTGTTTGGCGCCATGCAAGAGACACTGGTCGTCACCAAATGTTGGGATGAAGGGGTTTTGGTTGACCCTATCCGGGTAGAGAGATTTGGATAAGGAGTAGGCTCCTCCTCCACCGCCCTCCATCATGGCTCTTTCTCTGTCCCTCATGTCCCTCTCCCCCACTGAGCGACGGTGAAGGCCCTCGCCACCTCGGAACAAGCCGAACGGTGACCCTGCTTCTTTGGCCCTCTCACCACCGTAGAACAGGGGGTCTCTGTCTCGCTCCCTCTCTGAGCCTCCATGCCTCTCAAATATGTGGGCAAAGGGGCTAACACCCTCCATGTAGCGCTCCTTCTCTTTTAAGCTAACACTTCTGGGAGGAGGCAACATCCCGCCCATTCCTGGCCCCCCCATGCCCCCACCTCCCCCTCCTAGATCCCCCATGACC
The DNA here is from genome assembly GCA_023634145.1 of Thymallus thymallus. Lineage (NCBI taxonomy): Eukaryota > Metazoa > Chordata > Actinopteri > Salmoniformes > Salmonidae > Thymallus > Thymallus thymallus. The sequence goes on from CM042397.1 coordinate 23,261,609, forward strand.
CCCCTGACTCCGACTGCCTCCTCTTTCTGAAGGTCTACGAAGGTGTCGTACGAGTGTTGCCGTCGGAGGGGCTTGCCAAAGCCGGCAGACTTCCTACGCTGGGCTTGAGATTGAGGCTGAGCACCTCCACCTAACCCCACAGCCCCCATGCCTCCGCCTTTCCCACCCCCCATCTGTTCCAAGAGGTGGTTGTTGTCCTCACTGATGTCGTACAGGTTGCCTGTCTTTTTGCAGCCCTCGCAGCGCATGCAGCTGGCAGAGCTGGGACGGCTGTTCCCCCCACCCCCCGAGGATCCACAACTAACCCCTCCACTGTACCCGCCTCCCCTCTCCCCCGCCCCGCTGCCATGCATCGACATCTGCTTTCCACCTCCTCCGCTGGCACGGCAGTTCCGACACTCCCAGTCGCCCCCTGCCAATCCCGCCCCTGATGTGCCTCCCCCACTCTTAGACTCTGATTTCTTGGGTTTACTTTGTTTCAGGAAGTCATCCACTGACACCAAACTGGTGCAATTCCCCCCGCCCCTTCCACCCCCTCCTCCAGGACCGTCTGTCAGATCCACATGTTCCCATTGAGGGACACCATCTTTGGGGCGGAACTGGTCCAAATAGAAATCCCTCACGCTCTCTTTGTCACGGAACAGGTAGGATGTGCTCCCTGTGTTGCCCCCTCGCAGTAGGGGTGGGGAGGAGGAGCGGTGGCCGTGGTGGTGGTGGTAGCCTGTGTGGTAAGGCTTTCTCCGGTAGCCCAGCTCAATCTCATCCAGCTCTCGTCTCGACTTGGCCGAGGCGGGCCTCTTTTTCAAGCTGTCGCGATACTGCTTACGCTTCTTAGCGTTGCCCTCCAGGTTCCCGTAGGTGACAGTGTGAGTGGAGATGTCTGAAACGTCTGAACGGATGTTTCCATCATCCTCTCTTCCCCCTCCCCCACAGTACCTGTCATGCCCAGGGATGTAACCTGAGCTGGAGGCCCCTCCCTTGAAGGAGAACTTTCCGTACAGGTCTGACAGTCCTGATTTGAAGCCCGGGCCGGAAGATGAGTTCTGACCGGCAATCAGGTCAAACTTACTCATGTTCCTGTGGGTCAGGGCAGAGCGTGGCTGGGTGGTGAAGATGGGTGCCACTCCTCCCCCTAAACTGTCACAGTCAAACATGCCCCCTTCCAGAGAGCTGCTGCTGCCCAGGCTGTGGGGTCTGTTAAGTGGTGGGCTGCTGAGCCCCAGGGCAGAGCCTCCGTGGTGGTGCATGTAGTGGTCCTGGTACAGGTTGCTGTCCTTCAGGTGGAGGTTCCCGAACGTCCTCTCCACCTTGTTGATGTAGTCGCTGAACATGTTATCCTCCGGCATGTACGGAGGCTTGCAGTCCGAGTGACCTGCCAGGCTGCGGCGGTGCTCGGAGATGTCGTAGACGGACGACTCACGACGGATAAAGTCCAGGGCGCTGTGAGGCGAGCCGTTGACCCCGGAGAGGGAGGCCATGTTCTTAGCAGTTCGGAGCAGACGTAGGATGTTGGATTGGGTGTTGTTCATGGTGACCGATGGCGAGTCGAGCGCTGAACTGCTCTTCTCCTCAATCTGAACCCCGTGGATGCAGCTGTAGATGCCCTGGGAGTGAAGAGGGTCATTAAGCAGCATTAGAGAGGGAGATTAAAGGATAACTAAAAATAAAGCTTCTAAGAGTAGACTGATGAGAAGGAGAGGGAAACGGAGACTGTTAAATAACAAAGCCATGTACACAGCCTACACAACTGTTGAACGTTAGACCATGGAACATGCACTACACATAATATCTCAACAGAATGTTTTATTTTTTTATTTAACCTTTATTTAACTAGGCAAGTCGTTAAGAACAAATTCTCATTTACAATGACGGCCTACTGAAAGAAGTAAAGAAGTGTCCACTTCTAGTCCCTCTGGATTTGACTCCTTGTTTCTTGTTTCTCCATTAAGTGATAAAATATAGATTCACATGGACTGAATGAAATACATCTAACGTATTCATACTGTATGTGGGTATATGAGACAGGAGAGCATGACAAAGTAGGAGAGAGGAGAGGATGGGGAGATGATTGATAATGAGAGAGATGTAGTAAAGCCCTGTGGGTCTCAGCGGTCAATACCTTCAATCAATGTGATTACAATTCAGCTGAACAATACCCCGTGGCAGTTAATAAATACCCCTGGAATCGACTGTAGACTGCCATGCAATAACATAAAACTCCATAGAGAGGATGAGGCCAGGCATAATGGTGACAGAAAGACAAACCATGCTATTTGCATCCTGTGATGTATAATACGATTTTCAAGTACAAATGGACAGAGAGTTGTCTAAATAAGGTGTGACAAATGGATGAGTGGGATCAAATCAATCTGACCCAATGACTTTTTTGTTATTTTGTCTGGGAAATGACAGCAGAGGTAATAGGACCCTTTGGCCGCCATTAAAGGTCAAAGGTGTACTGGTCAATGGCTACTGCTGGGGTTATATTCCTTAACAGGGTCATTTTCATGTCATCTGTCCTCTCTCTCAACCCTTTCATCATGTTTGACATCTCCCCCTTTTAGTCATTGGTTGTATATGTGGTTCTGTATCTCTCTAACTAACTAACTCCTCCTTCTGCCTCTTTGTTTCATCAATGTGCCCTCCATTGCTCCGTCTTGATGTGGCCATGAGCCTGCCATACCACTTTTCTCCCCAGCGGTGTGTAATCATGGATGCCAAGGGAAGCCAGGCTTCCCCCAAAAATGTACCAAGAAAAACATATCATTTATTTTTTGTCTCTGTGTTTTCATAATTTTCCTTCAATCCGCAAGAGGCTGAATGTACACTACCGTTCAAAAGTTTGGGGTCACTCATTCTTGTCCATTAAAATAACAACAAATTGATCAGAAATACAGTGTAGATATTGTTAATGTTGTAAATGACTATTGATAGATAGATAGGCAGGAAGGACCTCCTGTAGCGCTCTCTGGCACACCGTGCTGGGATCAGTCTGTGATTGAAAGTGCTCCTCTGCATCATAACCATGGCATGCAGAGGGTGGGTGATGTTGTCCATGATGGCCAGCAGTTTGAGGTTTGAGGTTGAGGATCAGTCCAGAGGTGGGGGGCAGGGAGGTGTTGCAGATCAGTCCAGAGGGAGCGGGGGCGGAGGTGGGGATGGGGGTCGCTGATTGTCTCAACAGAGGTGTTGTGAGCAAAGTGGGGGTGGGACAGCCGTGAGGGTGTGCGGCCTGGGGAGCTGGAGGGGAGGTGGACAGGGCCAGTATCGAACCTGTTAAAAAATTGGTTCAGCTCATTGGCTCTGTCTTGGGTCCCCTCCGTCTGCCCACTGTTTGACTTTTTGAAGCCAGTGACATTTCACATACCCTTCCACACCTCTCTCACCTGGCTCTGCCTCAGCTTGTCTTCCATCTTCTCCTTATACCCTCTCTTCCCCTTAGCAATCCGCAACTTCAGCTCCCTCTGGACACATTTCAATTTGTCCCTGTCCCTGTCCCCCTCCTTGAAGGCCCTCTTCTTCTCATTCAGCAGGGCCTTCAGGTCGCTGGTGACCCAGGGTTTATTGTTTTATTATTATAGATTTTTCTTTGCAACTCTGTCTAGTAGACCAGCATCCCAGAGTCGCCTCTTCACTGTTGACGTTGTGACTGGTGTTTTGCGGGTACTATTTATTGAAGTTGCCAGTTGAGGACTTGTTTATTTTTTTATTTATTTCACCTTTATTTAACCAGGTAGGTCAGTTGAGAACAAGTTCTCATTTGCAAACTGCGACCTGGCCAAGACAAAGCAAAGCAGTGTGACAAATAACAACACAGAGTTACACATTAAACAAACAGTCAAAAACACAATAGAAAAATCTATATACAGAGTGCAAAATGTAGTGCAAAAATGCAGTAAGGTTAAGAGGTAGAACAATAAATAGACTATAGTGGTGACATAAATTACAGAATTATCATTATTAACACAGGAATGAAAAATGTGCAAATTATGATGTGCAAATAGAGATACTGGAGTGCAAGATTAGTGAAAATAAACAAAAAAAATAAATATGGGGATGAGGTAGTAGTGTGGGCTATTTACAGAAGGGCTATATACAGGTGCAGCGATCGATAAGCAGCTTTGACAGCTGATGCTTAAAGTTATTGAGGGAGATAGGAACCTCTAGCTTCAATGATTTTTGCAATTCGTTCCAGTCATTGGCAGCAGCAAACTGGAAGGAATGGCGACCAAAGGAGGTGTTGGCTTTGGGGGTGACCAGTGAGATATACCTGCTGGAGCGCATGCTACGGGTGGGTGTTGCTATAGTGACCAGTGAGCTGAGATAGGGCGGGGATTTACCTAATAAAGACTTATAGATGACCTGGAGCCAGTGGGTTTGGCGACGAATATATAATGAAGGCCAGCCAACGAGAGCAGACAGGTCGCAGTGGTGGGTAGTGTATGGGGCTTTGGTGACAAAACGGATGGCACTGTGATAGACTACATCCAATTTGCTAAGTAGAGTATTGGAGGCTAGTTTGTAAATGACATCGCCGAAATCAAGGATCGGTAGGATAGTCAGTTTTACAAGGGCATGTTTGGCAGCATGAGTGAAGGAGGCTTTATTGCGAAATAGGAAGCCAATTCTGGATTTAATTTTGGATTGGAGATGGTTGATGTGAGTCTGGAAGTTGAGTTTATAGTCTAACCAGATGCCTAGGTATTTGTAGGTGTCCACGTATTCTAATTCGGATCCGTCGAGAGTAGTGATGATAGTCCGGTGGGCGGGTGCTGGCAGCGTTCGATAGAAAAGCATGCACTTAGTTTTACTAGCGTTTAAGAGCAGTTGGAGGCCACGGAAGGAGTGTTGTATGGCATTGAAGCTTGATTGAAGGTTAGTAAACACAGTATCCAAAGAGGGGCCAGATGTATACAGAATGGTGTCATCTGCGTAGAGATGGATCAGAGAGTCACCAGCAGCGAGAGCGACATCGTTGATGTATATAGAGAAAAGGGTTGGCCCAAGAATTGAACCCTGTGGCACCCCCATAGAGACTGCCAGAGGATCGGACAATAGGCCCTCCGATTTGACACACTGAACTCTGTCTGCAAAGTAGTTAGCGAACCAGGCAAGGCAGTCACTTGAGAAACCAAGGCTGTTGAGTCTGCCAATAAGAATGCAGTGATTGACAGAGTCGAAAGCCTTGGCCAGGTCGATGAAAACGGCTGCACAGTACTTTCTTTTATCGATGGCAGTTATGATATCGTTCAGTACCTTGAGCGTAGCTGAGGTGCACCCATGACCAGCTCGGAAACCAGATTGCATAGCAGAGAAGGTACGGTGGGATTCGAAGTGGTCAGTTATCTGTTTGTTAACTTGGCTTTCGAAAACTTTAGAAAGGCAGGGCAGGATGGATATTGGTCTATAACAGTTTGGGTCTAGAGTGTCTCCTCCTTTGAATAGGGGGATGACCGCGGCAGCTTTCCAATCTCTAGGGATCTCAGACGATACGAAAGAGAGGTTGAACAGGCTAGTGATAGGTGTTGCAACAATTTTGGCTGATAATTTCAGAAAGAGAGGGTCCAGATTATCTAGCCCAGCAGATTTGTAGGGGTCCAGACTTAGCAGCTCTTTCAGAACATCAGCCGTCTGGATTTGGGTGAAGGAGAAGCGGGGGGGGCTTGGGCAAGTAGCTGCCGGGGGTGCAGAGCTGTTGGCCGGGGTAGGGGTAGCCAGGTGGAAAGCATGGCCAGCTGTAGCAAAATGCTTATTGACATTTTCGATAATCGTGGATTTATCGGTGGTAACAGTGTTTCCGAGCCTCAATGCAGTGGGCAACTGGGAGGAGGTGCTCTTATTCTCCATGGACTTTACAGTGTCCCAGAACTTTTTGGAGTTAGTGCTACAGGAAGCAAATTTTTGTTTGAAAAAGCTGGCCTTTGCTTTTCTAACTGACTGTGTGTACTTGTTCCTGACTTCCCTGAATAGCTGCATATCGCGGGGGCTGTTCGATGCTAATGCAGTGCGCCACAGGATGTTTTTGTGTTGGTCTAGTGCAGTCAAGTCTGGGGTGAACCAAGGGCTATATCTATTCTTAGTTCTACGTTTTTTGAAAGGGGCATGCTTATTTAGGATGGTGAGGAAAGCACTTTTAAAGAACAACCAGGCGTCCTCTACTGACGGGATGAGGTCAATATCCTTCCAGGATACCTGGGCCAGATCTAATAGAAAGGCCTGCTCGCAAAAGTGTTTTAGGGAGCGTTTGACAGTGATAAGGGGTGGTCGTTTGACCGCTGACCCATTGCGAATGCAGGCGATGAGGCAGTGATCGCTGAGATCCTGGTTGAAAACAGAGGAGGTGTATTTGGAGGGCAAGTTAGTCAGAATGACATCAATAATGGTACCCATGTTTACGGATTTTGGGTTGTACCTGGTGGGTTCCTTGATAATTTGTGTGAGATTGAGGGCATCTATCTTAGATTGAAGTACAGCCGGGGTGTTAAGCATATCCCAGTTTAAGTCACCTAACAGTACAAACTCTGAAGATAGATGGGGGGCAATCAATTCACATATGGAGTCCAGGGCACAGCTGGGGGCTGAGGGGGGTCTGTAACAGGCTGCAACAGTGAGAGACTTATTTCTGGAAAGGTGGATTTTTAAGAGTAGAAGCTCAAACTGTTTGGGCACAGACCTGGACAGTATGACAAAACTCTGCAGGTTATCTCTGCAGTAGATTGCAACTCCGCCACCTTTGGCAGTTCTATCTTGACGGGAAATGTTGTAGTTGGGGATGGAAATTTCCGAATTTTTGGTAGCCTTCCTAAGCCAGGATTCTGACACAGCTAGGACATCCGGGTTGGCGGAGTGTGCTAAAGCGGTGAATAAATCAAACTTAGGGAGGAGGCTTCTAATGTTAACATGCATGAAACCAAGGCTTTTACGGTTACAGAAATCAACAAATGAGAGCGCCTGGGGAATAGGTGTAGTACTGGGGGTTATAGGGCCTGGGTTTGCCTCTACATCACCAGAGGAACAGAGGAGTAATAGAATCAGTGTTCGGCTGAGGGCTTTCAGAACTGGACGTCTAGTACGTTGGCTACATAGAATAAAAGGAGCAGATTTCTGGGCGTGGTGGAATAGGTTGAGGGCATAATGTACAGACAAGGGTATGGTAGGATGTGAGTTCAGTGGAGGTAAACCTAGGCGTTGGGTAATGAAGAGAGAGGTTGCATCTCTGGAGACACCAGTTAAGCCAGGTGAGGTCTCCGCATGTGTGGAGGGAGGAACAAAGGAGCTATCAGAGGCCAGTTGAGCAGGACTGGGGGCTCTACAGTGAAATAAAACAATAATAGCTAGCCTGAACAGCAAAATACAAGGCATATTGAAATAAGAAAGGGGCAGAAAAATAAAATAAAATAAAAAACAGTTAATTAAGAGAGCTAAGACAACGACGGGTAATGGAGATGAATGGACAAAGAGGGTCAGTGTGAGGCGTCTGTTTCTCAAACCAGTACTCTAATGTACTTGTCTTCTTGCTCAGTTGTGCACCGGGGCCTCCCACTCCTCTTTCTATTCTGGTTAGTCAGTTTGAGCTGTTCTGTGAAGGGAGTAGTACACCGCGTTGTACGAGATCTTCAGTTTCTTGGCAATTTCTTGCATGGAATAGCCTTAATTTAGTTTCAGAAGATAGTTATTTGTTTCTGACCATTTTGAGCCTGTAATCAAACCCACAAATTCTGATGCTACAGATACTCAACTAGTCTAAAGAAGGTCAGTTTTATTGCCTCTTTAATCAGCTGTTTTCAGCTGTGCTAACATAATTGCAAAAGGGTTTTCTAATGATCAATTAGCCTTTTAAAATGATAAACTTAGCTAACACAACGTGCCATTGGAACACAGGAGTGATGGTTGCTGATAATGGGCCTCTGTACGCCTATGTAGATATTCCATAAAACAAATCTGCCGTTTCCAGCTACATTAGACATTTACAACAATAACAATGTCTACACTGTATTTCTGATCAATTTGATGTTATTTGAATGGACAAAAATGTTGCTTTTCTTTCAAAAACAATGACATTTCTAAGTCACCCCAAACTTTTGAACGGTAGTGTATGTCAACCGGAGAAAACATCCGAGAGAGCGAAACAGTGGCCCTCTGTCTCTGTATGTGTAGGCCATCTACAATATATTATGCTATCTGGCCATAAAGAATATGACATTGTTGCTGCCATTAGCATTGGATGCAAGGGAAGCCAGCAAGCATTTCGCCTCCCTTGATAAAAAATTATCAGCGTTGAGCTAAACTGAGTGAGCTCAATTGTGAATGGTCCGGGCACACCAAAAAAAAGTGTCAAGGGAAGCCAGTTTGGATTTGGCTTCACTCCTGTCACATCGCATCAAGATAAATACGTAATTGACAGAAACAACTTGAATTGTTGCATCTCGTTGTGTTGTTGTCCTCCGGTGGCTACCTTGCTAGCTAAAATTGTCCCTTTCCTAAATTAGCCATAGATGGAGATAAGGATTTGGACTTGTGGTTTTACTTAATTCTCTGTACTGGCCAATGATTATAACGCCAATTCTGATCCAACCATAAATTCATACATTGTGCCCCTGAACTGAGACGATGGAAGTTCAATATGTAGCTAGATGTAGAAGGCTAATGTTAACTAGCTAACGTTGCCCATGAAAGGAAGTTAGGCTTGTGAGTATGCATTTTAGCCAGGTAGCCTAGGGCAACAAAAAATAAAAGTGTGTAGACTGTTTGTTTCGTCAACATGAAAGAAAAGAGGATGACATTGGCGTTTCTCAACAAGTAGGGTGAATCAACATTTTTTTCTACTTGCACGAACGCACACACAAATCAGAACCATGGACAGCCACATAATATTCAGCTTACGTAGATTGGACTAAATATTTTTTGGAATATTTTTGTTGTCACTGTATTAGACTAAGCATAGGTGATTTGATGATGTTGAAATGTTGAAGATGAAATGGTGCTGGAATAGTGGAGGCAGTTCCTGTTTTCTTTGTGACTTGCATTAACTTGAACGTAGTAATAAATTAATAGTTGTTTAGGAAACATTAACTTGCTTGACCATGCTGAAGGTCATGTAACTGTTTGTTACATGCAATATGCTTTGTGGATTTCACCAGACAGAGGTTGCTCTCCGGTTTTGTGATGAAACAAAATGTATTCTGCCACTGTGTCTTCTTATTGTCTCGGGCTTGTGCCTATATAGTGGCAAGGCATATGAACTAACAGGTTATACTGCAAACAATGCAATTATCATAACACATAGGTTGTAATATGGCTTTTTCTTCTGGCTTGGCTTCCCCAGTGATCTTACCCGCACATCGCTACTGACTCTCCCATATTCTCTGTGACATGCTGTCCTTGTGTTCACTCAACCCTCAACCCTTGGTAATGTTAGATGACTTATCATGTGTGCTCCCTTTGAGCTGTTTGCAGAGATGAATAAACAAAACAACAGAATGCCTTAGCATCCTCAATGGTGCTTCATATTCAACTGAGATTCTCCACATGCCCACGTAAAGTAAACATTCACAGACTGTCTCTGGGATTATTTGGGCAGGGATGTGTGAATGGTAGGGTTAGAAACTGAAAGTCATGGAGGCACCTAAAATCTATAACTGATTACAGAGTGTACATGTGGTTTCAAATTCAAAGATTCGCTAGCTGCCCTGTCCTTGAGTAGTGTGTTTTTATGCAAATAATAATACAATGTGATCATTTGAAGACGTAGCGATTAGGCTTAATACAAGTACAGTATTCATCTAAGATCTTAGCTAAAGTCATTAGACGGTTTCTTAAATCAATGTAATGAATTAGTTAGTGAATTAGTTACAGTGTTGCAGGTGTAAGAGGAATACCTTTGCTAACAAAGTCCTGCTTACTGTTTTTCACCTGCGTAGAGGGGGAAACTGTAACCAACAATGGCTTGGACACGTGACTCCGATCAGGCGTGACAGATTTCTCATTCTTACTTGCGGTAATAATAATCAAGTTTATTGGATTATGGTGTGAAATTAAAAACCAGAATCAATCCAGTGGCACAGGGAAAGGGGCGTCAATGGAAAAAACTAACTAAATGAGAATGAACCAATGTGAAGCCGTATCCCAGGATTGTGAAAAGATAATAAACCATAATTTCCCTCGTTGTTTAATTATCCCTTGAAACTCTGGTATGTGGCGATGACTACTGATAAACAAACATATTGTAGGTTGTTTCCTCTGAATATGTTGGAGCAACTGAATCCTTTCTAGAAAAAGGTGCTATATAGAACCTAAAAGAGTTATTTGGCTGTCCACATACGAGAACCCTTTGAAGAACCCTTTTTGGTTCCAAGTAGAACCTTTTTGAGTTCCATGTAGAACCATTTCCATAGAAGGTTCTACATAGAACCCAAAAGAGTTCTACCTGGAACCAAAAAGGGTTCTACCTGGAACTAAAAAGGGTTCTTCTATGGGGACAGCCGAAGAACCATTCTGGATCCGTTTTTTCTTAGACTGAGCTGTTTTCAAGGATCACATCCAGATAACAACTAAGAAATATTATCATGAATACTGTACGTCATAATGGAACCTCACACAATGTCATTTTCCTCACTCTCGTCCTCATACAAAAGCTAATAGTATAATCATAAACGATTACTAATCTGTCTTTGGAATGAGAAGCCAACTGTCATAGACACACACCCAAACAACACACAGAACAACACACACTAACATTTACACTGGACAAAAAATTATCAACTGAGGCAGAATTTTAGAACAAAGACTACTCTTTTCTGTACTCCTGTTTTTCCTCTGCCCTGGTTTTCAAATGTAAAGAGCAATGGTGTGTGTGGCACTGTGGTAAATGAGTCACGTGGTTAGCCCCATGCGTTTCACCTTGGTGAATTACACTGGAGCCATGTCAAAACAATTGGAACGCAAATCAAATACCTTGGCGTGACTTTTCTCCCAGGAGAACCAATAATCTACCCTAATTTCTCCGGCCGAGTGAACAATTGATTTTGGCTCAACATTTTGTAAATATTTACCCCGGATGCGAAATGGGCATTAGCATCAAAACAAATGAAGAAAGCTGTCTGTGTTCAAACTAAACTCAGAGTTTGGCATTGGTTGGCCACTGGGGACATAAACTACACACATATTTCTGCTATCAGTGCCTATAAGCCTTCTACTTGACCAGATTTCTTTACAGACTACCTTTTCCAAGAATAAAGCACTCTCATTTACTGGGTATTAGAGACAGTAAAGTTGATGATGTGAGGTTGATGATGAAGGTCATAACTCTAAAAAGATGCCAAAGGGCGCTGATGCAGATCACAGGACCACAGGAAGAAAGCCTTAGTGAAGAACAGCCACGTATGAGTGTGTGCAGACAGTTACTATGGGTGTCTAAGGTGGCCTGGCTCACCCTGCTGATGGAGAAGACGAAGCCTGGCTTGCCCGTGCAGTAGCCCATGAAGCAGAAGCGCAGTTGCCAGTAGAAGGCATGCTCGGCGATGAAGGTGATGAGCGACAGAGCCATGGCCGCCCCCAGCATGTAGAAGACGCCAGCCATGTTGTCCACGTCCAACTGGCTGCTCATCACCTCGTTTTTCTCATGGTGGCAGATCCCCGTCAGCCACATGGCCTCTAGCTCCTCCATGTCACCTGGAGAGAGGGACAGGATGGAGGGAGGTGTCGAGGAAAAGTGGGGACAGGCGGATGGAGGGAGGAGTGGGGACAGGCGGATGGAGGGAGGGAGGAGAAGGAGGGAGATAAAGGAGGGAGTAGGAGAGGGGTGTGGAGTAGGGAGGACGTGATGTAGCAAGAGGAGCAGAGAAAAGGTACAGGGACGAGTAGCGAAAGACAACTGAGAATATATACGTAGGTCTGAAAATTATACCTAAAACTGTAGAGGACAAACAATTAAAGGCTAATGCATGCAAGTCTTTGGTGTCATTTTAATGAATTCATCTCAGTTTTGTTATTCATGATAGCACACTTCAGATTCAGCAAATAGACCCATTGGTGCGCATGAGTATATGGAAATATGAGTGTGCGTGCATGATGTGTGTGTGTCCACGTGGCCTGCCATGTCCCAGAGTCTCTATCTGTCTCTTTGTGGGTCACCTTGTGTAACATCAGCAGCAGTTAGTTCTGGCGGACCGTCCGTGGCAGGATTGGCGTTACTTAATTAGGCATATATTCAGATTTCTGTGCACATCAGCAGAGGTCTCGCATGGGCATCAACACACACACACACACACACACACACACACACACACACACACACACACACACACACACACACACACACACACACACACACACACACACACAGCCACACAGCCACACAGCCACACACACACACACACACACACACACACACACACACACACACACACACACACACACACACACACACGATGGAACTCAGGGCCCACTGCCTGCTGCGCCTGCATAGCTCCTGGTCGACTGGTGTAGGAGATGGGGCTCAGTGGCGTCTGTGAGACCAGAGCTCCCTAGGACCCTAGGCATCCTCCTCTGCTCTAAGTGACTGTCTGGGAGCCTCATTGTCAAACCAACCAGGCCCCCGTCTGCACCCGTCACAGGCCCCTGGTCTCTTAGCGCGTGAGGATCGCTTTTTCAATCTAGGCCACACTGAGAGGAGTGCATGTTGGGGCGTGTCAATGTTGCACTGAGGGCCACTTGCTAAGTTTTGGCTGGCTGTACACAGGGGACAGGACCAGACGATGACCCATAGTCACACATTAACACACAAGGAAATATACAAGAAACTGAATACTATACATACACACACAATAACTTATACTATACATACACACACAATAACTTATACTATACATACACACACAATATGTTATACTATACATACACACACAATAACTTATTGTCACCGATCCCTAAATGCAGAAAAACACACTCCTTATGCAAAGCTTATATAAAGGTCGAAAAACATACCTGTACATTCAGTAGACAGACACAGAGAAACAGAGACCTGGACACACAGTCTTCGTAGGGCTGACCCACATTCACACACACCCCTTGTCCACAGAGAAACAGAGACCTACACACACAGTCTTCGTAGGGCTGACCTACATTCACACACACCCCTTGTCCACAGAGAAACAGAGACCTACACACACAGTCTTCGTAGGGCTGACCCACATTCACACACAACCCTTCTCCACAGAGTGTAGAAATACACCAGGAGCTATACTGGCACCTCTAACTAGGACACTATAGTGGGGCCTGGAGGGGCCTTGGTCCAGGATCCTCAAGACAGACTGGAACACACCCAAATAAAGTGGCTCCAGCACAGACAAGCTGCAGAAATAAAGTGGCTCCAGCACAGACAAGCTGCAGAAATAAAGTGGCTCCAGCACAGACAAGCTGCAGAAATAAAAACTACTTATATATGGCTTCTAATGCAGCTCTGACTGGTGCTCAATTAAGGTGGGACACAGTCATATCATGCACAATATGACATACGTAGACAATACCTGTAGGATTGTGTGTGCTATATTTTAGCCAGTATGACAAAACTAAACAGTTGGCTACATTACGACAGCACACTCTCAAATAATTTCCCAATTTATTCGTTTTATTGCATTTCTCTCCAGATGAAGGCAAGTAATCCGACCGGAAAAACTTGGCTGTTTTCCATCAAAGCACACCATTAAAACCCTCAGTAAAATGTCACGACTCCCTAGATGAAGTACATTAAGTTAAACTGTAGGTAATTCTAACTGAACGTCAATCTCACCGTCTCCAAAGAGCTGAAGAATGGCCAGGTCCACGTGTCTCTTCCAGCCAGACTCCTTCTGGATGGCGATGCCGTAGCCCGTAGAGGCAAACACCTTCCCACTGCCGATGGTCACCAGCTTACAGCCCTCGTCCCTGCCGGCCATGTAGTTCAGCACTGCTGCGTCGTAGATGAAGGCGTCCAGTTTACTAATGAGAGAATTTACAGTAATTACTTCTCGCCTAGCTTTACACTGTAACTTTACAGTAATTACTTCTCGCCTAGCTTTACATTGTAACTACTCATCCTAATGAACCTGTTCAGTCGTCCTAATGGTGTGATAAGGATAATAGACTTATGCCTGCTTGGCCAAAGGCTACAGTCACATACCGTATTGAAAAGGAAGAAAAATATGCTGGGAAATGAATGAAACCAGAGCTTTTAATGAGAAACATAGATAATAATTGAACTAAGATATAAAAAAAATAATAAAAGGAAATAGAATACATTACCCTCTTCACCCAGTCTAAGGCCCTGTTCACCCTCCTCATCCAGTCTAAGGCCCCGTTCCCCCTCCTCACCCAGTCTAAGGCCCTGTTCACCCTCCTCATCCATTCTAAGGCCCCGTTCCCCCTCCTCACCCAGTCTAAGGCCCTGTTCACCCTCCTCATCCAGTCTAAGGCCCCGTGCCCCCTCCTCACCCAGCCTAAGGCCCCGTTCCCCCTCCTCACCCAGTCTAAGGCCCCGTTCCCCCTCCTCACCCAGTCTAAGGCCCTGTTCACCCTCCTCATCAAGTCTAAGGCCCTGTTCCCCCTCCTCACCCAGTCTAAGGCCCTGTTCACCCTCCTCATCAAGTCTAAGGCCCTGTTCCCCCTCCTCACCCAGTCTAAGGCCCCGTTCCCACTCCTCACCCAGTCTAAGGCCCTGTTCCCCCTCCTCACCCAGTCTAAGGCCCTGTTCCCCCTCCTCACCCAGTTTAAGACCCCATTCCCCCTCCTCACCCAGTCTTCAAACCATAGAGGGCCTCGTCCACGTTCTTCTGGTGGAACTTGATCATGTAGCCATGCATCTCCTTGTAGTTGTTCTTGATGTTCCTTTCCGTGCTGCCGTTAGGGACCGTCCCAAACCGGAACGGAGGGGAGAAGTCATTGGGTCTCTGGAACTGAGGGGAGGAGATAGGGAGAAAGAAAGAGAAGGAGAGAGAGAGATAAGATAAGAAGTGTTGAAGAGCGATAGAGGCGTAGAAATAATGATGGTGTGAGGAAAGTGGTGGCAGGCAGAGGACAGAGAGAGAGAGAGAGAGAGAGAGATAGAAATCAAGGGAATCAAGGAAAGATGGACAGTGAGATGGAATGGAGGTGAGATAAGGAGAGAAGAGAGATAGTTAGAAAGAGCGAGTAAAGGACTAATGAAGTTTAATGACAGGCCTTACCTTCTTGTCGCTGAGTCCAGACACCTGGTCCACATACTCCTCCTGGATCATGAAGGCTGCCAGGTTGGCAGTGTAGGAGGCCAGGAAGATGACAGCGAAGAAGGCCCACACGGACACCATGATCTTACTTGTCCAACCTTTGGGGTTCTGCACTGGGACAGAGTTGTTGAAGACCAGACCCCACAGCAGCCAAATGGCCTTGCCGATGGTGAAGGAGGGCCCTCCAGGCTCTGATGGAGAGACAGGTAGAGATCACAATAAGGAATGGTCTCAGGGAGGCGTCTCACTGTTGTAGTTATGTTGTGGTTAGCTGTAGGATCTTAAATCACAATGTGGCTAGGAAAGCTGAAGGAACACGACTGATTGGACCATGGTGCTGTGTCATTTTGATAAACACCTGGGTAAGTGTGTTGTAGTGCAGATGAGGCTTTAGGCCACTACTAAGTATGCCTATTGTTTTTGTATATGTGTGTGCTGCGGTTATGTCACTACCACACAAGATTGAATCCATCATGATAATACTTTCTGGCACATCAGTTGTATTTTCTGTTCTGTAAGTCGCCACCATGAGTATCACTAGTTGGAATCCAACATTTGATCCAATTCGCATAAACACTGAATTCCCAAGGCTACTGTATGACCAGCTAACAATAGCACTCCTTCAACGCTTTAAGGAAGAGGGTCTTATTCTCCAGAACATGAAGGATGAGAGAGATTAAAAAAAGATATGGTCTCTAAATATAGCCCCATCATGAATAGGATGGAGAGACGTTGATTATTTCTTTTTGGCTGGGAGATCTAATAAAAACTGGCCCATCCCTGTCAGGCCTGACATATGGAAATGCATGCAAAACGCAGGGCCCAAATTAAAATACATGAAGAACCAGGGGAGGCGTGTTGAAATCAATGGAAGAGCCTTCACCTGCACTGGGCTCTGAGAGGTAAAGGAGGACAGGAGGAGGGTCAGGGTTTACTGGCTGCCATGTGGGAGTTGGGGAAGGTCACCACGCACAGCAGTGTGTATGTGTGTGTGTGTGTGTGTGTGTGTGTGTGTGTGTGTGTGTGTGTGTGTGTGTGTGTGTGTGTTTGTGAGAGAGAGAGACGTTCGTGCGGGTGTGGAGCCAGGCCCTTCTCACCTCTACCGTCAGCCAGACAGCGGTTGTAGCCCACAGGGCTGAGGTACTCAAACACAAACACAGCAATCGCCGACACCAGCAGCAGCATCACGAACATCATCACCCACACATCAGCACTGAAGGGCTCTGAGAGAGAGGCAGAGAGAGAGAAAGGCCACGAGAGGGAGAGTGAGAGAGGGAAAAATATGCAAATGAGGAGTACACAGCGAAACAAAAAGTGGGTGAGATAGAGGCGAGGGAGAGGAAGTCAGAGAGAGAGAGTGGGAGTAGGAAAGAAAAGATTATAGGGGAATGAGACAGACAGACAGCGAGAGAGAGAGAGCTAGGAACATTATAATTCAGTCTTAGTTCACACTGCACGGTACATTAGGGTGATACTGTAAAGTTGGCAGAGTTGGTAGAGTCTGTTTGTGGGTCGCACTCACCGAGGAAGGCAGAGGGCGAGACGGTGCCGTTGCTACGGGACACCATGACGCTGATGCCCGTCTCGATGAAGGGCACCGAGAAGTCAATGACCTCTGACCTCTCCTTGTTGATGGTGAGAGAGCCCACCGCCATGTGGGCCTTCTTCGTCTCCACCTGAGACAGCGAGGTAGAGAGAGAGACGGTAGGGAGAGAGAGAGAGAGAGAGAGAGAGAGAGAGAGAGAGAGAGAGAGAGAGAGAGAGAGAGAGAGAGAGAGAGAGAGAGAGAGAGAGAGACGGTAGGGAGAGAGAGAGTGAGAGAAAGGTCAATGGGAGACAGTTTCTACACAGTCAGAGTGGAGACTTGTGATCCACAGTGAGGGAGGGGAAGGAGAGAGAAACAGAACGAAGGAGGGGAGGCAGAACAGAAAGAACGAGGGAGAGAGACAAACCGATGTAGGGAGAGAGACAGAACAAGGGAGGGAAAGAGAACAAGGGAAGGGAGGGAGAGACAGACAGAACGATGTAGGCGAGGGAGAGACAGACAGAACGAGGGAGGGAGAGAGAGAACAAGGGAGAGAGCCAGACAGAACAAGGGAGGGAGAGAGAGAACAAGGGAGGGAGAGAAACAGAACGAGGGAGGGGAGGGAGCGCCAGACAGAACAAGGGAAGGAGAGAGAGAACGAGGGAGGGGAGGGAGAGCCAGACAGAACGAGGGAGGGAGAGAGAGAATGAGGGAGGGGAGGGAGAGCCAAGCAGAACATGGCAGCTTGAAATAGCCCCCCCCCCATTGCTATTGCCTCCTCCTTCCTCTCCTCACTGCTTTCCATTCCTCCATTCGTGCCCCTCCATCTCTACAGGTATATTTAGCCCTAAATACCTGGGCCCTACAGCACTGGGGTAAAGTGGGACAGAACTGACTGAGTTAATAAGGTGTGTGAGAGACAGAGGGAGGGAGAGACAGGGGGGAGTAAGACTTTACCTGTGGTCTGGAGGTTTGCGTGCCAAGGATTTGTTTATGTTAGTGTGTGTGTGTGTGTGTCTCCCCAGGGGGAGCAAGCCTCTCCAGCAGTGTACTCACTTCCTCTCTCTCTCCGTATTCTCCCTCCCACGGCTTGTACTCTCTCCGTTATGAAAGTGACCTATGTGGGTGGTACTGAGAATGAGCGAGCGAGCGAGAACTCTTGCGCGTGTGTTCTGTGTTCACGTCGGTCGATGTTTGAAGCCAAACTCATGTAATCAAGAGTATTGCCTCAAATATTTTGGATTATGAGGATTAGTGGCTGCCTTCACTCCATCAATGCCGACACCAGTGAGCAAAATTAAGTCAGCACAAAATGGAGAGGACAGACCAACTTCAGCCCTGCATTGTGTAAGTCAAGAGACATCTATGTGGTCCACACGGCCATTAAGAGTGTGAGGTACGGCCTGGCGGAGGGCCAGCGTGAGAAGGACGCTACTGAGAGGAGCTGAGATGGATGCTCTACTCCATTAACCTTCCTCTTCTAGGTGTTAAAGAGACGGTACATTAGCGCCCTTTTTGTCCACATGACACACCTCTTTAGAACAGCTGACCGTTCTGGGCTTGAAGGACCAGTATCCATATTGAATCTAAGTGCTTTGGATAAGAGAGTCTGCTAAATGACTGAAATGTATGACGTCAATGTTGATTTTACTGTAGTAGAAAAATGGATATGTAGTCCTGTCTATGACAGTGGAAGGTTATTCAAACCTGAACATCCTCTACTACAGTAAACGTACACTATGTATTTTTACCCACAGCCTTTGGGCTGTTACTAAGGTGAGGGGCAACACTATAATTTTCCTGAGGTTAGAACAAAGCTGTAAACTAAAAACTCTGCTACTCTGCCTCCGCGCAGCTGCTACTGCTGTATATTAGAACTGACAACAACCTTACCTTGGGACCAATGTCGATTACAGGGCATCTTTATAACACAAACTGGACTTTCATGGTTGACTGCTCTTTAACCTTGAGTGAAGTACTTAACCTGACTGACATTAGCCAATGCCCAACTGAGCAAACTGGTGACATGGAAGTGGAAGAGGAACGTCTGTCTGTAAGTCACTCAGAATGAGTTTGCCTTCCCGGCAGCTCCAAGTTAATAACAGAGAGCATGATGCCTGTTGGGATAGCCACTGACACAGACACAGACACTGGCAGACAAATAGAGACAGACAAACATAAGATACAGTAGACAGATTGATACCTGCAGACTGATAAATTGACAGACTGACACAGGTAGCTAACCCCCATGACACCATCAAACACAGACAGACTAGCTGCAGCTCCGGAGGCCCACCTCTCCCACCATGCCGTTCCAGGTGCCGTTGATCTTCTTGCCGTGTTTTCCATTGGTCACCAGGTAGAGGTCGTAGGTGAACTTGACATGCTTGGCGATTTTCTTCAGGATGTCGATGCAGAAACCCTTACAGCAGCGCTTGATATAGATCCCAGAGTCTACGGTTTTATTCCTAAGAGAGAGAGAGAGAGAGAAGGAAAGAGCAAGGTAGGAGGAGAGCGGCAGAGTAAGGAGAAAAGCATGCAGAAAATTTGGGTAGCATAAAATGGAGGAAAGGAAGAGAGAAAACAATGGAATAGAAGAGGGGGAGATATAGCAGGGGAAAGTGCAACAGGAATAGACAGATTGAGGGAACGTAAACAAATATGTAAAAGGTGAAAGGGAGAACAATAGATCTTATTAACACTGGGCATTCATACATCTCGAGGCGGCAGGCAAAGATAATTTTTCCATGCTGAACAACGTATGTTTAGACAGAGATTAGACAGAGGGGAACATTATCAGCATGCATAAAGTGTTCTGCTTTCTATAGACTTTAACAGAGCTCTTCCTACCCCGCTAGCCTGGATTTGGGTATCATCATGGCCATGTTGCCACGGCAGAGTGAGACAGGGTGGAGAGAGGAACATATTGAGACACAGGACAGGACGTACCCACACAGTTAGAGGCTTAATACAACTCAGAACAGATGTGGAGATACTGGAGGCAGACGGCAAATACTCATAATGTACTGTAAGAATGGGGTTTGAGGGTCTTAAGGCTTTTATTGTGGATGCTGTGGGACACTATAAGGGGCATAACTAGAATTATTATACATCTTAAAATTATAGACTTGGACACTGCTTTGACATCAATACTTTACATTGTTGTTGAGGAATTATGAGACATCTGTAGTATTATACACATTACAGTAGTGTTAAGGATATACATTGTGTTATAGACATTGTGAGTGGCATTAGACAGTGTTGTGGAGAGTTTTCCCCTCACATTGTTTGGAGCTGTCTCCTGCAGGGCACAGTGTTCCTCATACAGGTGCCACTGAGGGGGTCAACGTCCTCCACGATGACAAACGGAGCCTCCTCCAGCGTCACGATGGAAAGGTGGTCGTCCTCCCGGCTCTCTGCCCCTGAGTAGATCTCAAAGCGAGGCCACACGTGGTACTTCATGGACAGGGAGCCATTCTCCCACTTCCCCACCTGAGACAGTGAGCAAACACACTCCATAAGGCTGGCTTCTGTGTTCACATTGGAATTCTGGTTTGGATTCAGATATATGTTTGCATTTGGGGGGACTTTTTGCCATTGCATTTGGTTGACAATAGCGTTATGAAAACAGGCCCCTTGAAAATTTCATTTAAATTCAAACCGGTACTTCTTTGCCAAATGATCCAATATAAATGTAGACGTGTCCTTCTGTCAGTGAGTACACAATAACATGTCCTTCTGTCAGTGAGTACACAATAACATGTCCTTCTGTCAGTGAGTACACAATAACATGTCCTTCTGTCAGTGAGTACACAATAATGTGTCCTTCTGTCAGTGAGTACACAATAACATGTCCTTCTGTCAGTGAGTACACAATAACATGTCCTTCTGTCAGTGAGTACACAATAACATGTCCTTCTGTCAGTGAGTACACAATAACATGTCCTTCTGTCAGTGAGTACACAATAACATGTCCTTCTGTCAGTGAGTACACAATAACATGTCCTTCTGTCAGTGAGTACACAATAACATGTCCTTCTGTCAGTGAGTACACAATAACATGTCCTTCTGTCAGTGAGTACACAATAACATGTCCTTCTGTCAGTGAGTACACAATAACATGTCCTTCTGTCAGTGAGTACACAATAACATGTCCTTCTGTCAGTGAGTACACAATAACATGTCCTTTTGTCAGTGAGTACACGATAACATGTCCTTCTGTCAGTGAGTACACGATAACATGTCCTTCTGTCAGTGAGTACACAATAACATGTCCTTCTGTCAGTGAGTACACAATAACATGTCCTTCTGTCAGTGAGTACACAATAACATGTCCTTCTGTCAGTGAGTACACAATAACATGTCCTTCTGTCAGTGAGTACACAATAACATGTCCTTCTGTCAGTGAGTACACAATAACATGTCCTTCTGTCAGTGAGTACACAATAACATGTCCTTCTGTCAGTGAGTACACAATAACATGTCCTTCTGTCAGTGAGTACACAATAACATGTCCTTCTGTCAGTGAGTACACAATAACATGTCCTTTTGTCAGTGAGTACACGATAACATGTCCTTCTGTCAGTGAGTACACGATAACATGTCCTTCTGTCAGTGAGTACACAATAACATGTCCTTCTGTCAGTGAGTACACAATAACATGTCCTTCTGTCAGTGAGTACACAATAACATGTCCTTCTGTCAGTGAGTACACGATAACGTGTCCTTCTGTCAGTGAGTACACAATAACATGTCCTTCTGTCAGTGAGTACACAATAACGTGTCCTTCTGTCAGTGAGTACACAATAACATGTCCTTCTGTCAGTGAGTACACAATAACGTGTCCTTCTGTCAGTGAGTACACAATAACATGTCCTTCTGTCAGTGAGTACACAATAACGTGTCCTTCTGTCAGTGAGTACACAATAACATGTCCTTCTGTCAGTGAGTACACAATAACGTGTCCTTCTGTCAGTGAGTACACAATAACATGTCCTTCTGTCAGTGAGTACACAATAACATGTCCTTCTGTCAGTGAGTACACAATAACATGTCCTTCTGTCAGTGAGTACACAATAACATGTCCTTCTGTCAGTGAGTACACAATTACATGTCCTTCTGTCAGTGAGTACACAATAACATGTCCTTCTGTCAGTGAGTACACAATAACCTGTCCTTCTGTCAGTGAGTACACAATAACATGTCCTTCTGTCAGTGAGTACACAATAACATGTGAAAGAAAAGAAAGAAAGAAAGAAAGAAAGAAAGAAAGAAAGAAAGAAAGAAAGAAAGAAAGAAAGAAAGAAAGAAAGAAAGAAAGAAAGAAAGAAAAAGAAAGAAAGAGTTAACCAGATGTAGATTTCTCTATCACGTCAGCAGGCGGTTGGGCAGAGAGCACCCAGAGACGAGGACTGGGACACAGAGCACACTGTCTAGGAGAAAGGTTAACGTGAAGGACGGCAGAGGAACGGGGGAAAGAGAGTGGAATTCAGAACGAGGGGGGACCGACAGAGAGAGGTAGAGAGGGAGGAGAGGTAATTCGTATGCAAATGAAAGCACTCTTGGACCAGAGTGTCCAACTCGATTCCTGGAGGACCCTCCAATCCCTCCGCTCCCCAGCGCTGAATTAGCACCATCATTTACTCAATTTTCACCATCACTACCGCCGACAAATCATACCTGAAGACTCTGTCTTTTGGCCTCTACTCCAACAGCAGCTAACAGACACTTATTTCACAGAATGGTGTGAGTGTAATTGGATATGGATGATCAACTAATTGGACCTGTCAAGATGGGAGATGGACAAGGAGTTGGCGCACGTGTGCGCATGCACACACACACAGACCCATAGGCTCTCACACATGCACACACACACATACACACACACTCCAGAGAGGAAAGTTGGCAGGCTTCAGCAGACTGACTAGGCTGCAGAGCACCAGTGCCAGACTGCTACCTCCAGACAGAGAGGGAAGGGTTAAAGTGAACTCACAGTGTGTAAACTGGACCAGACACTACAGAGCTTCAGCACTACTTCAGAGGAGCAGAGAAATAGGGAGAGAGAGAGAGAGAGAGAGAGAGAGAGAGAGAGAGAGAGAGAGAGAGAGAGAGAGAGAGAGAGAGAGAGAGAGAGAGAGAGAGAGACAGAGACAGAGAGAGAGAGAGAAGCCTGCACTCATTAGAATCCAAGAAAGTGGTCCAGCTGGAAGTCAAGCTAAAAATTAAACATGAGAGCGAGAGGGGGAGCAGAGGGGAGGAGAGAGTAGAGTAGAGGGGAGAGAAGGCAGAAAGGGAGAAAGTCACCTTGCTCTCTGATCAGAGAACAGAATATAGAGAGACGATTAGAGGGCTGACGAAATAGAAAGAACAATAGGAGGAAGAAGTAGAGCTAGAGAAAGAAAGAGACACAGTGAAACGTAGAAATATACTCTAATACATATACACACAGACACAGACACAGACACAGACACACATATACACACAGACACAGACACAGACACAGACACACATATACACACAGACACAGACACAGACACACATATACACACAGACACACACACAGACACAGACACACATATACACACATATACACACAGACACAGACACAGACACAGACACAGACACACATATACACACAGACACAGACACAGACACAGACACACATATACACACAGACACAGACACAGACACAGACACACATATACACACAGACACACACACACACACAGACACACATATACACACATATACACATATACACATATACACACAGACACCGACACAGACACAGACACACAGACACAGACACACATATACACACATATACACACAGACACACACACAGACACAGACACACAGACACAGACACACATATACACACATATACACACAGACACAGACACAGACACACAGACACAGACACAGACACAGACACACATATACACACATGTACACACAGACACAGACACAGACACAGACACACACATACACACATATACACACAGACACAGACACAGACACACATATACACACAGACACACAGACACAGACACAGACACACAGACAGACACACACACACACAGACACACACACAGACACAGACACAGACACAGACACACAGACAGACACACACACACAGACACACACACAGACACAGACACACAGACACACACACAGACACACAGACAGACACACACACACACAGACACACACAGACACACACACAGACACACACACAGACACACACACAGACACACACACACAGACACACACACACAGACAGGCAGACACCTCACCTTGTCCCACTGCCTTATCTTGTCCAGTAGGATGATGACTAGTTTAGGATGCATCTGGTATCCGTCCTCACTGAAGGACAGGTTCCGGCCCTCAAACGTCACATTCATCAGGTACCTGGATAGGAACAGAGATTCAGGTTAATAAGTCTCTTATTCCCACACACAGAGTAGAGTTGCGATATGGGTGCAGTGAAAATAGAATCAAATAGAGTAGAATAGAATAGAGTTCAATAGGATAGAATAGAACAGAATAGAGCAGTGAGAATGTCTACTGTATGGCTGCAGTGAGGAGGCAGACAGGACAGCACTGCAACAGTCTCCTGGCTGATCATGACAATACAAATTAACAGTAAACATTACACTCAGAAGTTCCAAAAGAATAAAGACATTTCAAATGTCATATTATGTATATATACAGTGTTGTAACGATGTGCAAATAGTTAAAACAAATGGGAAAATAAATAAACATAAATATGGGTTGTATTTCCAATGGTGTTTGTTTTTCCCTGGTTGCCCTTTTCTTGTGGCAACAGGTCACAAATCTTGCTGCTGTGATGGCACACTGTGGTATTTCACCTAGTAGATATGGGAGTTTATCAAAATTGGGTTTGTTTTTTAATTCTTTGTGGATCTGTGTAACCTGAGGGAAATATGTGTCTCTAATATGGTCATACATTTGGCAGAAGGTTAGGAAGTGCAGCTCAGTTTCCATCTCATTTTGTGGGCAGTGTGCACAAAGCCTGTCTTCTCTTGAGAGCCAGGTCTGCCTACCGCTGGGCGGCCTTTCTCAATAGCAAGGCTATGCTCACTGAGTCTGTACATAGTCAAAGCTTTCCTTAAGTTTGGGTCAGTCACAGTGGGGTCAGGTATTGTTAGTTCTTTCCAATGTGTCAAGTAATTATCTTTTTGTTTTCTCATGATTTGGTTGGGTCTAAATGTGTTGCAGTCCTGGGGCTCTGTGGTGTCTGTTTGTGTTTGTGAACAAAGCCCCAGGACCAGCTTGCTTAGGGGACTCTTCTCCAGGTTAATGTCTCTGTAGTTGATGGCTTTGTTATGGAAGGTATCGCTTCATTTTAGGTGGCCTTGTTATGGAAGGAATCGCTTAGTTTTAGGTGGTTGTAGAATTTAACGTGTCTTTTCTGGATTTTGATAATTAGCGGGTATCGTCCTAATTCTGCTCTGCATGCATTATTTGGTGTTTTTCTTTGTACACTGAGGATATTTTTGCAGAATTCTGCATGCAGAGTCTCAATTTGGTGTTTGTCCCATTTTGTGAATTCTTGTTTGGTGAGCGGACCCCAGACCTCACAACCATGAAGGGCAATGGGTTATATAACTGATTTAATTTTAATAGCCAGATCTTAATTGGTATGTCGAATTTTATGTTCCTTTTGATGGCATAGAAGGCCCTTCTTGCCTTGTCTCTCAGATCGTTCACAGCTTTGTGGAAGTTACCTGTTTAGGCCAAGGTATGTATCGTTTTTTGTGTGCTCTAGAGCAATGGTGTCTAGATGGAATTTGTATTTGTGGTCCTGGCAACTGGACCTTTTTTGGATCATTATTTTGGTCTTACTGAGATTTACTGTCAGGGCCCAGGTCTGACAGAATCTGTGCAGAAGATCTAGGTGCCGCTGTAGGCCCTCCTTGGTTGGTGACAGGAGCACCAGATCATCAGCAAACAGTAGACATTTGACTTCGGTTCTAGTAGATTCTGCCACCCCCCGTTCTACTCTCTCTCTGCCTCTCTCTCTGTGCCTCTCTCTCTCTGCCTCTCTCTCTGCCTCTCTCTCTCTGCCTCTCTCTCTGCCTCTCCCTCTCCCTCTCTCTCTCTCTCTCTCTCTGCCTCTCTCTCTCTCTCTCTCTGCCTCTCTCTCTGCCTCTCTCTCTGACTTTTTTTCCTGGGTTACTGTTTCCATAGCAACACTCTGCCTCAAAACCACACACACAATACATAGATAAATAAATAAATCACAAAACTTAGGCATGACTGGAGCTGAGAGTGACGTGTGTGCGTGCGTGTGTGTGTTTGTGTGTGTGTGTGTGTGTCCGTACTGCACATGCTCATGTTTGTGCTACCCACCTGAACTGAACGGTCTCCACATTGAGAGCTAAGCAGCACGTCCAACAACATGCCCGGCAACACTAACCAGGCAGACCAGCTCACTGCATACCAGTAACTACACATACTGAACAACTAGAAAAGCTCTCTACTATCAATGTT
>CM042397.1:23292888-23330388 GCA_023634145.1 Thymallus thymallus
GAAAGAGAGAAAGGGAGAGCAGAAAGAGAGAAAGGGAGAGCAGAAAGAGAAAAGGGAGAGAAGAAAGAGAGAAAGGGAGAGCAGAAAGAGAGAAAGGGAGAGCAGAGAGAGAGCAGAGAGAGAGAAAGGGAGAGCAGAAAGAGAGGAGAAAGGGAGAGCAGAAAGAGAGAAGGGGAGAGCAGAAAGAGAGAAGGGGAGAGCAGAAAGAGAGAAAGGGAGAGCAGAAAGAGAGAAAGGGAGAGCAGAAAGAGAGAAAGGGAGAGCAGAAAGAGAAAAGGGAGAGCAGAAAGAGAGAAAGGGAGAGCAGAAAGAGAGAAAGGGAGAGCAGAAAGAGAAAAGGGAGAGCAGAAAGAGAGAAAGGGAGAGCAGAAAGAGAGAAAGGGAGAGCAGAAAGAGAAAAGGGAGAGCAGAAAGAGAGAAAGGGAGAGCAGAAAGAGAGAAAGGGAGAGCAGAAAGAGAGAAAGGGAGAGCAGAAAGAGAGAGATCCATAATATACAGTTGACAGAGGAGACTGACAGGAGGGAGATAGAGAAAGAGAGAAGAAGAATAGTGGTTCTGCACGCAATGGACTCCATCAAGGGGCTAAACACACTATGCGGCGTGCGCCACACACCACTGACAGCCACCCCTCTCCTCTCTTCTTAGTCAAACTGCATCCTCACGCCCTCTCTGTCTGCTCCGGCCTGCTTGACAGGGACTGGCCAATCCATTATCAGGCAACTGGACAGAAATAGACAGACTGAATCCAACCTGCAGACACACGGGGCTCTGGGATGACAGCTCAGTCCTTCCAGGACCATATCTAATGTCACACTCTGTTGACACTTTCTCAAGGCTTTTATATTCACCCTACAAACATTCTAATATAGAACTAGAGTGTGTGCATGCTAGTGGAAATGGTTGGTTGACAGCTAGTGGGACATGTCTATCTCAGGACATGAGGAAAATGTCACAACAACACTCTCATCTCCCTTGGCGATGGGGGTAAACAGGAAGAGGGGGTCAGTGGCGTTGACTTAGAGGTATATGAGCTCTAGTGTTCTGAGAACCAGACATTTGAACTGCAGTAGACCTCTACTCCCCTCCCCTCCTTCTCGTTCTAACTGTTGATTGGGGGACCTGATTACAAAACCAGGCCATTGGTGCCATACAGCACATCATTGTCTGTGATGTAAGATTAGGAGGGGAACATGCTAAATACGTTAGCAATATCTGTGCGTCATGAGAAGTGTGTTTAAGTTAATTGTGAAAGAGAGAGGGATAGAGGAAGAGGAGGAGGAGGAGGAGGAGGAGGAGAGAGGGGGAGGAGATGAGATACTTTAGCTCCCCAGAGTGACACTTAAGTAAAGCATCAGTGGAATTACCTATGAGGATTGGAGGCCATCAAACATGGCGAAAAGGATTTAGCGTGCCTGTTAGCAAATTAGCATCTTAGCATGCACCTTGGCTGCACACTGAACCATCGCAAACACCAGACCTTAACTATGTTGCGTACCACATTATTTTTACTCTCAATTAGTTAGTAAGTTCTCCATTAAAGTTGTAGGCCTACGTGTGCTAGAAATATGAACTTCGTGAGACAATTCACATTCTGAAGGTTACTGTAAGGCCTATACTGTAAATTCATCAAACAGTGATAAACTGAAGTGTTTATTTTGACAGTTTGACACAAAACACCCTTAATTAATTCAGTATCTGCCATCTGTCACTGCCTAACGTGCACAACAAATCTTCTCAAGGGAGAGTTAAAACCTGCAGAAAAACATGTCCATTACTTCACCCACTCGCCCATCACATGATTTACATAACTGACATGGTAATATATTACTAAGGGCCATATCCGTCAACTTGAGATAAATCATGCAGAAATATCAATGTAAGATTTTGCTTCCAAAAGAAATTAGCATTGCATGCATGGATTTTAAGTTAAGATTTGATCAGTACCAGCTACCTGGTCCATCATCCGAACTATAAATCAACAGCAAAACAACAACCAATCGTACACTTTAAATGGAGATATATCACATAGAAGTCATTCCAAACCAACCTGTAGGGAACTCGGCAGGAATCACTTCAGCGTCCCCAGCCACCAGCGAGGGGACGATCCAGGTGTAGCCGTAGCCCGTGATCCCTACGGAGTGGGCCACTTCGAAGATGGTGTTGGCTTCCTCCTTAGTGCAGTAGAGCAGGATGACGGGGCTCTGCAGCTTCTTCAGCTGGTTCTGGATCTTAGAGTCTCCATCGTCCACTGACATGTCCAGCAGCAGAACCTCCTCTAGCTCCCAGCCCACAAAGCTATTCTCTATGGTGCTCCGGATCTACAGGGTAGAGGGAGGGACGGAGAGACCAGGGAGGAAGAGGTAGGGTTGGGTATGATAATCTGTAAATACTGGTTCAACAACATGGAGGAAGGTAGAGGTAAGTGAGAGGGCTGAAGGGCTATCTGACAAGGCCAATCTGATTGCTCTCGACTAACAGTATTTAAATACCTACTGACACTTCCTGACTACATGTACAAGTTGAGATTAGCCGTCGGCTTAGCAGTTGCCTTCCTATCATTATCCTAGAAGTTAAGACTATAAATCTGCGGTGACGTTAGAATCTGCTCATGGATTGCCTGGTGGCAGTATTCAAATGAAGCGGTGAAAAAGAGAGAACTTCACTATCGTGAGGGCTTGTATAGGTGAGTTACCTTGGTGACAAAGTCCAGGTATCCGGGGTAGTATGTGGTTACGATGGAGAAGATGTACCAGTCATACTCCTCCATGATGTTGAGCATGACCGAGGCCTGCTGCTCGATGGACGGGCCAAACTGGAAGAACATAGAGTTGTCATCCTGGGGGAACAGAAGAGTGGGGTTAGTAATGCTATTGTACATGTTCCCATTGAATATTGAACTGGACTGTAATCAAGGGAGAGGAGGTGTCTAGACAACACTCTGCAGTTTTTTTCCCAATACTGTGTGTGTGTGTGTGTGTGTGTGTGTGTGTGCGTGCGTGCGTGCGTGTGTGTGTGTGCATGCGGCCATGTTTCCTGTGTGTGTCAGTGTGTGCGTCAGAGTGTAAAATCAGATGTATCTGTCAACCGGGCAGGGTATTGAAATCTCTATGGCTTACGAATCCGTGCTTCACTCGACATCAAAGCCTAACCTCCATAACCCAGGGGACGCACATGGGTTGATCCGTTACCTTGTTTCCGCATGAATGAGATCAGACTATACCACAGCGGATAGGGGTGCATAAGTATGCTGTGTGTGTTTGTCATTTATATGTGATATACAGTACATAATAACTATGAATAAACACTATATTCCACAACAGTATATTCCACATGTCTAAATCAGTGTTTTGCAAGTATTTGGATAATAAATTCCCACTGTCCCCTCCTCTCCACTAAGCCACGATTGAACCCTAGCCCTCCTCCATTCGTACCTCTACACACTACCTTCATCCCATCTCACACTACCTTCATCCCATCTCACACTAACTTCATCCCATCTCACACTACCTTCATCCCATCTCACACTACCTTCATCCCATCTCACAACTTTCATCCTATCTCACACTATCTTCATCCCATCTCACACTACCTTCATCCTATCTCACACTACCTTCATCCTATCTCACACTACCTTCATCCCATCTCCTCCCCTTTTTCCACTTTCCTTTTCATGTCCCTTTCTCCTGTCATCTCTCTCTATCTCCGCTCCCGCTCCCATTTATTCCATTGAAATTACTGCCAGGACACAGTTATAATTGAATTTCCAGCGCCCCTCCTCCACACTGTCCCCTGCAGCTCCCCTCCTCTCTTTGTAAGAGCAGTGTTAATGTACTGGCCCATGCAGTCATTCAGAGCGCTAGAGGTCTGTACAATACTCATTAAACAAAACAAGAGAAGAAGAAAAAAAGAGACAAAGGACCCAGAGCCAAATAAAGACTGAGCTTCATTTACAGCGACAAATAAAGACTGATCTTCATTTACAGCGACAAATAAAGACTGAGCTTCATTTACAGCAACAAATAAAGACTGAGCTTAATTTACAGCAGCAATAATTACGGTCAGTCCGAATTATCACCTCCCCGAGCAATGGGGTATCGATTAGCACACATTAAACTGCCTGAGGAGGGAGTGTCTCTGTTTGTCCCAAGCAGCCACTGCGGTCTACTGTACTGGACCACAACACAGACTGCATTCTACTGTACTGGACCACAACACAGACTGCAGTCTACTGTACTGGACCACAACACAGACTGCGGTCTACTGTACTGGACCACAACACAGACTGCAGTCTACTGTACTGGACCACAACAAAGACTGCATTCTACTGTACTGGACCACAACACAGACTGCAGTCTACTGTACTGGACCACAACACAGACTGTGGTCTACTGTACTGGACCACAACAAAGACTGCAGTCTACTGTACTGGACCACAACACTGACTGCGGTCTACTGTACTGGACCACAACACAGACTGCAGCCTACTGTACAGGACCACAACATAGAGGCTGAATAAGAGGAGTGAGGGAAGAACACTGAGGATAAAGGGAGCGAGAGATGGAGACAGAGAGAGTCAGCTGGGTGAGGAATGGAGAGGTTAAAAGAGAGAGGAATGGAGAGAAAATGAAGGAAGGAGAGAAATTAGTCAGAGAGAGCGATAGAATAGTGAGAGAAGGTGAGTATGGAGGGAGGGGTAGGGAGTAGGGAGGTCTATGGGGACAATGAGTGGAACAGGTGGCTGGTGGGCTGAGACCTGGTATACACTGCAGAGTGAGTGAGCAGCAGCGGGCCTGGGAGTCAGGGCAGTGCCAGCCACAGTTGCTAACCCACAGCTGATTGGTGCTGTCAGGGACAGACAGGATGCACAAGTATGCCCTCCTCGCAGCTGCACCCAACAGCCCTGACAGTAGTGATGAGGGGGATTAACTGATACAGTTACGTATCGCAATTTTATTTTTGGACAATATTATATTGATACTTTGACTCCAAGTATCAATTTGTAAGAATAACATTTTTTTTTTTTTCAAGGTGCCGTTAGCTAGCGCCAGTTTCAGTATTTTTCATCCTATAGCTTGTTCTCCATCTTCTTTTTAAATATTGAGCCAACATGTTCAGAACTTTTATTTCCATGACTGATCAAAACTCATTTTCTCATGGCTCTCTCTCGTCTCTCTGCAGCAGACATATAGTGAGCAATATGTTTGGAAAATCGCAATAGAATTGCAATATTGAATCCCAATACATATAGTTTCTGAATTGAGGGAATCGCAATACATATAGTTTCTGCACCTAAGTATGGTGATAATATCGCATTGTCAGGTCCCTGGCTATTCCCAGCCCTACCTGACAGAGCCTGAGCTATAGCTCCTCTCTCTGCCTGGCTGCTCGCCCCACAGCTGTCCAATGAGAGAGCTCACATACTCACCGAGCAGCCGTTTGACTTGAAGGGAGAGAGTCAATAACTCAGGTATTTCAATTACACACACAGCGACACACCAATGCCTACAAATAAATGTAGCTATTCCCAGCCCTGCCTCTGAATATGTGCATACAGGCACAACCGCATGCGCGCATTCTGCGCGTACACACACACACACACACACACACACACAAACACACAGTATAGGAGGCAAACATACACAGGGATACATTTATGCACCATATGCACAGTGTAAGGTATATGTTATGTACACTGACTGCACACACACAGATCTGGGACAAAGACAACTACAGTACAGCATATACAGTATAGTGTGGACATACAGTCCACACCACCCCAACTCACACAAGTACTCAATGTACATTGTATTCTGTATGTGAGTGCTTTGAATTACTGCAAGCCTATAAGAGTACCTGATCTCCATGCCTCAGCAACAATATAGTTTTTTTTTGCCGTTTTTGTTCAAGTGTATATTCTTTTTGTATTTTTTTTTCATAACCAACATTGCTGTTTTTCTACTTGCGTAAGTGTGCTGTCTGCTCCAAGGTTTTGACAATGCATATTTCTCTCCTGCCTATAAAGGGTTCTTTGAACTTGAGCGAGGGGGGATGCTATTGACTGCTGCTCTGCACTGCCTGATGGTTAGAGATGCAAGAGCGAGGCAGGAGAGAGAAAGCAGAGCAAGACGGTGAAAGAGTGAGAAGAGAGAGAACAACTGGGTCTTGCTAGAAGACTAGCTTGTTTAAAATCTACAGTGCAGGATACACACACACAAAAAAACAACTCATAAAGTACATAATAGCTAACAGAATTGTCCAATCAAACACGCTGATAAGAACACAAATAACGCATGCACTCAGAATACATAATCAAAATGAATAAAAAAAATGCTCATTCTGTCTCTCTCTCTCTGTCTCTCTCCAGCTCACTCACTCCAGTATTATCTCTACCTCAATTAGACCTGTCTCTCTTCCTCTCTCTTCTCTGCTCTCATGCTTAATCATCATATTTCTTATCATAAAAACCTCCTTATTTTTTATCAAACAGATGCAGACATAATTAGTTCTCACATTTGTCAGACCATCACCTAATTAGCACTGACCTTATTCTAAATACTTTTTGAACCCTAATTAAAAAATCCCAGGTCTTGACT
The DNA here is from genome assembly GCA_023634145.1 of Thymallus thymallus. Lineage (NCBI taxonomy): Eukaryota > Metazoa > Chordata > Actinopteri > Salmoniformes > Salmonidae > Thymallus > Thymallus thymallus. Next base: position 23,299,482 of record CM042397.1, read on the forward strand.
ATAATATTTGGTTAATTCTGCCCCTAACATGATTCTGATGATAATATAACACCCCGTCGCAGCACCCCTTCCAGGGAAAAGAGAAGAGGAATGAACGGAAGAAAAAAAACAAACAGAGAGCTTTTTGTTTTGCCTCTCGACATGAGACGTTAGCTGACTGAAGCCCCAACCACTTAACTCACACTGATCCTTTTTCTATGGCCCATTTCTTGTCTAAGTTTAGACGGCAACCCACTGAGGGCTGCAGCGGTTTGACGTCTTTCCACCCATTACCAGCTTTGTCTTAATAAAAAGGCTGCAGAAACACTGATCGGCCCAAAACATCTCCTGTGGACATGACATGCACTCAAAACCCTGGTCTTACAGTAGGTTAGTCCTTTGCAGACGGCCAGTGTCATTCCCTTGTTGCACATCCTCTCTCTCTCTCTCTCTCTCTCTCTCTCTCTCTCTCTCTTTCTATCTTTCTTTCACTACCTCTCTCTCTGCCCTCATCCTAAATTTCACCTGTCCTCTTTCTCCGGCACACCAGGCCCTGAGCCATGGTCATGCTGTGGCCGCGTCTCGCCACTTCACACTCAGACATTGCTGCACTAACAGACACTGACTCCCTGTGCCAGCACCCACAGAGCTGGGGGTAACATGAGGTTTGTCTCAATGTGCTCACACACACACACACACACACACACACGGCAGAGCAGGGCAGGATAGGGGGCAGTGGTCAGCCTCCTCCCCTAGGCCTGCTCCCGAAACACCTCCCCACCTCATGGGCAGCTCAGACAGGTCAACATGGGCAGCTCAGACAGGTCAACATGGGCAGCTCAGACAGGTCAACATGGGCAGCTCAGACAGGTCAACATGTGCAGCTCAGACAGGTCAACATGGGCAGCTCAGACAGGTCAACATGGTCAGCTCAGACAGGTCAACATGGGCAGCTCAGACAGGTCAACATGGGCAGCTCAGACAGGTCAACATGGTCAGCTCAGACAGGTCAACATGGTCAGCTCAGACAGGTCAACATGGGCAGCTCAGACAGGTCAACATGGGCAGCTCAGACAGGTCAACATGGTCTCAGTGTGCCTACCTTTCTATGTGTTATTTTTCAGGCAGCATGTTGTAATCTTGCTCTCTGTCACTGCCACCCTCTTTCTCCCTCCCTCGTAGCTCCTCCTTACCCGTGCTCCCTCCATTTAGTCCCATTAAAATTCAAATCTGCTTTATTGGCATGACAGGAGTATTTCCAAAGCGGAACATGTTACAAGACAGGGTAAGACAATAAGCCAATCTACACACTCCCTCCTCCTTCGCTAGCTGGCTCTCACTCTGCTTTGTCACTGATCGCCAGATGTACTAACGCTTTTGCGCCCACTTCAGGCGTATTTGTTTCGCAAAGTGCGCATAAAACCATGGCGAGGTATGTACGAAAGGGACGCACCGAGATGAAAGCGCAGACTGCCTGTTGCGAGAACTGAAAATGGCAAAATGCGCTTTTCGTGTCATGCATATGCATTCATGGGATGGTCAAGGGGAAAGTGGGAGTGTCACATAAAGCGATGGGAGGGGAAGCGTAAACTGCGCCAAATTATGTATTCCGCGTTATGTACAGAAAAAGCTGGTGAAAGCGCGCCTCTATTTTGCGCTGAAGATTCTCCGCCTCTTAAAAGCAGGTGTAATTTAGGAAGCGGGTTTCCTGGCATATGACTCATGGTGAAATAGCAGCAGTGGTGAAATAGCAGCAGTAATCCGAGCAAGACGAAGACATAGGCTAAGGAGAAGAGCTGAGTGAAAACGAAATCATTAAGCGTTACAGATTAAGCAGCTACGCAATATTACAGTTACTGGAAGAAATCAAGGATGACATCGAATCTCCGACTCAGCGTTCACATTCCATTCCAGCAGTTGTTAAACTCCTAGCTACATTACAATTATCAATTTTTGTTTTCACTGTTTTGTCTGACTTGGTGGCTGATCCATGGTGGAAAGAGAGGAGGAGGCCCATTCAATTGCGCGTTTAAATACGCACAATTTACGGTATAGTGGGTGGGGACAGGCGCTGATTACCTGATGAACTGCAGGTTTGGTACATAACACACACACTGCGGTTTCACATCAAGCGCTTTCTGCGTCTTGGCCATGGCGCTATTAACGCTGCGTTCGCAAATGTACCTGGCTCTGAGCCTCCTCTTTAAATCACTGATACCACCCTGGTCCTCTTGCCATGCCATGGTCAGGTGGCTTGTCCTGTGTGAGTGTGTGCCCTCGTTCTGCCAGGCGTGACACTGGCACACTAAAGTGCCCTTGGGCCGTGGCTGGCTGACAAAACTCCTACAAGGCATGTGTCTTCTGTGGTTCTTTAGGTTCTGGTGGGAGAGCATCCAACCTGCCGCTGGAGTATTGCTCCCTTTTTAACTCTCTGACTTTGTCTGACTCCGTCTTTGAAGTGGGACAACAGGACATGCATCTCTTTCCTCTCATACTTTCCTTTTTCTGTCCTCATCTCCAACACACACTCCCACACACACATATTAGCTCTCCCTGAGATTCAGACTGGAGTGAAAAGCGCCCGCCAACAACAATATGTAAATGGTACAATGGAACATTAATGTCATCAAACCGTAAACCTCCTTTCCACCATCAGGAATGTTTAATTCACTCCCATCTATTCTCTATCTCCCTCCATCTCTCTCTCTCTCTCTCTCTCTTCCCTCATATCTCTCTCTTTCTCTCTCTCACACACATACTGCACACAGTACACAGACATACACACACCAGCAGTAAACAACAATATACATTAGAGAAGTATTATATGAGAGAGAGAAAGAGAGAACATAGAAAAAGAGAAAGACAGAAAGAGGTTGTTGTTATTGCACTAGCTGTGTGTTAACACTGGAGGACTACGTGTATAACTATGTCATGCCAATAAAGACTCTTTTGAACCTGAATTTGAGAGGGAGGGAGGGAGGGAGGGAGGGAGAGGTGTAGGGGGGATTAAAGGAGACTGCTCTACAGTGGTGTGCTGCTGATCCAGTGTTCAACTGCTTTGGCAACACAGCAGTCATGCCAATAAGCCAATAAAGTTCACCTTTGAACTGAATTTGTTGAAGAAGAACAGAGGGAGAGGGGGGAGAGGACGAGATAGCAGGAGAAATGGTAGAGAGTGAAAAAGAGGGTTACTTTGTTATAGCTGACATACATATGGATGAAATTTAAAAATTATATTTTAATGAAGTGGGACAGTGTAGAATAAAACTAAATGATGTAAAACATTGAAGAGATCCTTCCAAACCTTCATAGCTATAATAAAAAGTTGACCAGGACCTGACCCGAGTAGATATACTTGTTATATAATCATCATATCAGGGTGCTTTCAGCGCCAGAATGGTAGGTTAATTTCCTGCAATGGGCCACATACATTATACTGAATATGTGTTAACTTCAAGTCGCTTTCCATGGTAACAGAATTACATTTTTTCAAATGTGTGCCAAACAAAAAATATTGATTTCATAGTTTAACAAACTATACAACTCTATGCGCAATGACTACTTTGAACAATTTACACAGTAAATAAAATAACAACATTTACTGGGAAAAAGGTTGGTAACAGAATTACATTAAAATCTCCCTCAGTTTTATTATATGTTACTAAACTTTGTATTTGCAGTTATTCCTGTAAATGTGTTTTTGTTACATTTTCTTGTGCATAGAGTTCTATGGTTGTTAAACTTTGAAATCAATGGTTTTTGTTTGATATACATTTTAAAGTGTCTCAGCGTATTTCTCTTACGATGGAATTTCTCTTTGAATTAAAAGTATCTGCTAAACGACTATATTCCTATCATCACTCATGTGATATTTTTCAAACTCTACACAACCCACCCTGCATGCATCCATCCACTGGTTATCATCCCTCCATTCTCCCCCACTCCTCCTAACAGCGACAGGCGGCCACAGAGCAGCACAGACGCTGGATTGAGGCTGCACTTCCTCTCCCACACTGTGACTGCACACTGTCTCACCAGCTGTGGCACAGTACAGACAAGCCTCTGGCAGCCACCTCCTCTCTACCTCTCTCACACGCTTTCTCTCTCTCTGTCATTGAGCAGGAAGACAAGTTCACATTAAAACTGGGGTTGGTCAACATGACAGTGAATTTAGGGATGCCAGGGCAAAATATACTGTACAGTCGTTTTTTCAACAATGACAGGCACTTTGACATATTGACACTATCAACTCCCACAAGATGGAGGCATAGAAAATGGAATATCTACAATAGGCTGATATGTCTCTCTTTGAGAATAAATTAAAAGCGCTTCTGTAATTCAAGCCAAGCTTTTATTTCTCCATCTCTCCCTCTATCCTCCATTCTCTTCCATTTCTCCATCTCTCCCTCTATCCTCCATTCTCTTCCATTTCTCCATCTCTCCCTTTATCCTCCATTCTCTTCCATTTCTCCATCTCTCCCTCTATCCTCCATTCTCTTCCATTTCTCCATCTCTCCCTCTATCCTCCATTCTCTTCCATTTCTCCATCTCTCCCTCTATCCTCCATTCTCTTCCATTTCTCCATCTCTCCCTCTATCCTCCATTCTCTTCCATTTCTCCATCTCTCCCTCTATCCTCCATTCTCATTCTTTTCCTGCCTGATCTCTGCTCCCATTCTCCATGCACGCTCTCTATCCCAGCTGAATTAAATAAATCCATGTCCCAAAGATTCTACAAATATCTGCAACAATTTGTCATCTTGAGCACATTCTGTACAGTACACACACCCTACACACACGCACATACACACACACCTTACACACACGCACATACACACACCCCCTACACACACACCCTACACACACGCACATACACACACCCCCTACACACACGCACATACACACATGCCACCCTACGATTACACTATCCATTTCACACTCAGCATCTTGATGTACTACTTTAAAGCAATGGCCTTCATGGATACCGCACTAGACCTAAATAATACATTGAGATAAAACACTGTAGAGGAATCTAAGCTTGTCATTCTCATATTGTGAGAAGATATCCAGACACCATCTGTAAATGAAATACAGACACTCTTGCCAGCAAAAATGCATGGAAGCCACAAACCCTGAATAAATAGCTGTGCCTGAGTCAGAGACTGCCAGTATCTCTGCTTTATACAGACAACACTGACTCCCAGCACCCTGCGCTCCACTGAACCATGCCACTGGCCATTTACACCGTGAGATATCAAATGGAGTGATATTAGTTGGGGCCAAAACCCTTTAAGGTACAGAGGCACCTCTTGTCCCTCTTTACTCTCCTAGCTAGCTACTGGCCGTCTGACTCAACAACCCCTGGCCTCAACACCACTGAGATCATCGCTACAGTGGTGTTATGCTCATAGGCCCCTGTGTGTGTTTTCCACTCTTCCTCATCAACTCTTTGCTAATTTGCGTGTGTGAAGCCAAAACTCAAATACACACACACACACACACACACACACATTTAACCCTCAGTTAAATACAAAGCAATGAATCATTCACAACACAAAAATTATATTCCCCATCAAATGACCAAATCTCATTTAGCAAAAGAGGCCAGCTGTCTTCTACGGCTTTTTACTTCAATTAATTCAGCATATTATCCTGAGAGTAATGTATTCCCAAACAGTATTAAAAAAACACTTAATGTTTGTTTTATTTGTCTGGCTGATTCAGTCAATATGTCCAGGGTCACTCCTCTTCAATCAGCCAGCAGTCAGGGAGAGGGAGGGAGAGAGGGAGAGAAGGTCTTCTCGGTCTCCCATCTCTCTCCCTCCCATCTGCTCCTCTTCCAGCTCCTCACACTCTCACCATCCTCTCTCTCTCTCTCTCTCTCTCTCTCTCTCTTTCTCTCTCTCTCTCTCTCTCTCTCAAAAATTTAAGATTTTTGAAACCTCTCTCTCTCTCTCTCTCTCCATCCATCCATCATCTCTTCTTCTGGTTCCTCCACCAGACCCTCACACCTTTTTTCTTAATCTCTTTCCATTACCATCTACCCATCTTTGTTTCAAATCCTCACATGTTCTCTCTTGGGAATGTCTTCCACACCCTACCATTAACTAGTTCTCTTTGTCTTCAACAATCTACAGTGAGCTCCAAAAGTACTGGGGCCTTCACATTTTTTGTTTTGTTTTGGATCCAGCACTTTGGATTTGAAAGGTTTAATTTGGTATTTTTTATCCATATCAGTTGAACCATTGAGAAATTACAGCACATTTTGTATATAGTCCCCACATTTTATGGGACCAAAAGTATTGGGACATATTCACTTATGTGTATTAAAGTATTCAAAAGTTGAGTATTTGGTCCCATATTCCTAGCAAGCTCTGTGACTCTACAAATTTGTTGGATGCATTTGCTGTTTGTTTTGGTTGTGTTTCAGATTATTTTGTGCCCAATAGAAATAAATGGTAAATAATGTATTGTGTTATTTTGGAGTCACTTTTATTGTAAATAAGAATACAATATGTTTCTTAACACTCCTACATTAATGTGGATGCTACCAGGATTAAGGATAATCCTGAATGAATTGTTAATAATGATAAGTGAGAAAGTTACAGAGGCATAAATATCATACACCCCAAAAAATGCTAACCTCCCCTGTTATTTTAATGGTGAGAGGTTAGCATGTCTTGTGGGAGTACAGAGCCAAAACAACCAAAAATGTGTCACTGTCCCAATACTTTTGGAGCTCACTGTATCTCTGTCCTACTTAAAACCCTTATTTTTCTATCCATCTCTCTGTCCTCCTTCCAGACCCTCACTCACTCCCTCTCTGTCTGACTGCCAAAGAGCCCCTTCGTTCAGCATCCGCCGTTACCATTCTCTTTCTATCTATTTGCCAGGTTCTCCATTTCTCTCTCAATCACTCTCCACAATGTTAATTCAGATTGGCTGGATTGGGAGGACAGCATTGTTCCAATAATGCCGAAAGCACTTACAAGAGCATAATCAATCTCTCTCTCTCTCTCTCTCTCTCTCTCTGCGCATGCGTGGGCGTTTGTGGAGCGTGTGTGAGAGCTCGAGCTTTGAGCGCGTGTATTTGGGTCTTTTCCTTATATATTTCTATTCTATTTGTATTTATTTTTTACTTCTAAGTTTGTTTATTTGATTTAGTATTTATCTTGTGGGTTGTTTGTGCTGCCTGCTTTCTTAGGAAGCATGGCAGCTCAGGCTGGGAGTGGGCTTGATGTCCTCACACGCCGTCACGGAGTCAAAATAGTAACCGTGGCGAGTGTAGAGGCTTGTTGTCTGGGTGTAGGAGAGATTGTTGGCCATCTAAACATTGTCTCCGCATCCAGAATGAATGGCGCGACCGTGATTTTTTTGAACTCGGTGGAAAAAGCAAACGAGGTGGTTGCGCGAGGTATAATCATTGACGAAATACTTACACCTGTTTTACCGCTGTTGTTACCGTCTAAAAAAGTCACAATATCGAATATCCCTCCGTTTCTCAGTGATGATATTTTGAAACAAGCGCTGTCACGGTATGGAAAGTTGGTTTCGCCAATCAAGAAGATTATGATCAGGTGTGAATCTCCTTTATTGAAACATATCGTTTCATTTAGGAGATTTGCTTTCATGATTATTAAAGATGACGCAGAATTGGACTTGGCGCTAAATTTCCGTGTGGACGATTTTGAATATGTAGTGTTTGTTACTACTGACAAAATGAAGTGCTTTGGATGTGGTAAATCGGGCCATTTAATCCGTTCATGTCCTGACAAGAATGCAGCGGGAGGTAGTAAGGATAGTGGTTCGACTGAAGAAACTACTGTTAAACCGTCTGGGGTCGGTCTGGCTGAAGCAGTGCCGACCGTGGATACACCTGCTGGGGAAGGAACATCTGTTGAGGGGCCTGTGGAAGCTGGATCGACCTCGACGGAATCGGTGAATGAAGGTAGGGATACTTCTGTAGCTGCAGAAACTGGGCTGTTGAACAGTGATGTAGAACACATGGGGGAAGATGACGTGTCTGACACAGAAGCGGAAAATAGGATGTTTAAAATACCAAAAAAACGAAAAAATGTCGCAAAGATCAGTAAGGCAAAGTGTTTTAAAAAAGAAGTGTTTGACGATCAGAAAGAGTCAGAAAGTGGAAGTGAAATGTCTGACTCAAGTACAGTGTTGTCACAGATCGAAGGTATTAGCAGAAGCTATGATGTTGATGACATAAAACATTTCCTTAATACCACTAAAAACAAAAGAGGTGTTATTGTAAAAGAATATTTCCATGACTTAACGCAGTTTCATGACAAAGCCAAAAGCCTAATAACAGCTGGGTGCCTTTCAGACAGGGAGGTTTATCGGTTGAAAAAGATTGTGAGCAAAGTTGGCACGGAATTAAATGAAAATGAGGACTAAGAATAATCTGGTTTTGCTTGTTTTTTTTTGTTTGTTTATTTATTTCAGTATGGCTGAAGTGCGGATTGCCTCCTTGAATGTTAATGGTGCTAGAAATTATAGAAAAAGAGCTGAGCTGTATGAAATTATCAAGCAGAAAAAAATAGATGTCACTTTGATTCAGGAAACGCATAGTGACGTGAACAACGTTAATGATTGGATGAAGGAATGGGAAGGTTTATCTTTTTTCAGCCACAACACCACGTTAAGTGGAGGAATAGCAATATTATTTGCAAAAACCTTTAATCCATGTTCATATCAAGTTAAAGAGTTTTTGAAGGGTAGACTTTTAAAAGTGACAGCACAAATGGAGAATTATAATTTTGTTTTTATTTGTGTGTATGTCCCCAACTCAACAATTGATAGGATGTTGTTTTTAGACACATTATGTTCTGTTTTACAAGATGTTTCTAATGATGATTATTTATTTTTAGGAGGAGATTTTAATTGTACAGTGAGTAATTGTGACAGAAATCATATTGAACCCCATATGCCTTCAAGAAAACGTCTCATTCAAATAATAAATAGGCATGAGTTAAGTGACGTATGGAAGTTTTATCATGAGGATAAAAGACAATATACTTGGGCACATGCACGTGATAATGTTTTATCTCTGGCAAGACTGGATAGATTTTATGTGTTTAAGCATCATGTTGGTATTTTTAAAAATTGTTGTATTTTTCCTGTTGGTTTTTCAGATCATTGCATGGTGCAATGTTCTTTTATTTTGAATTCTGTCAAGCCTAAAAGTGCTTACTGGCATTTTAATTTAACTTTGTTAGATAATAAGGATTTTATACACACTTTTAAATTGTTTTGGGCTGATTACAGAACAAAAAAAGAATCTTTTCGATCAGTACAAAAATGGTGGGATTTTGGAAAAGTACAAATTAAACAGTATTGTCAGCAGTATGCTCACAACAGCACCAAAGTTTTAAATCAGTCAATGAAAGACTTAGAGAATGACATAATTAAGATACAGGAATTGGCAGAATCAACAAAACAACAAAGCTATTTGAAAATTCTTTCTAAGAAAAAGAATCAATTGGCAGAATTATTAGGGGTTAAAACACAAGGGGCTTTGGTCCGGTCAAGATTTATAAGTCTTGATCAAATGGATGCACCTTCAAAGTATTTTTTTAACCTTGAAAGGAAAAATGGGCAAAAAAGAATCATTCATGCTTTGCGATCTGAGGAAGGAATTCTATTGTCCAATCCTGTAGTGATTAGAAGGAGGGCAATTGGTTTTTATGAGAAACTGTACAGAAGTGAACTAGGATCAGACAATATCAATGAGAGTGTCTTCTTTGAGGATTTACCAAAGGTGTCTGATGAAGCTAATGCAGAGATTTCAGGTGTGCTTAGCCTGGGAGAACTGCATCAGGCCGTTCAGAGCATGGAATCCGGAAGGGTGCCTGGAATTGATGGCATACCAATAGACTTCTATAAATGTTTTTGGGAAGTTTTAGGAGAGGATCTCTTAGAAGTACTCAATGGTAGTTTGGACGAAGGTCTTCTACCTTTGAGTTGCCGGAGAGCAGTCCTGACCCTCCTTCCCAAAAAAGGAGATCTCACAGAGATCAAAAACTGGAGACCTGTTTCACTTCTGTGTAGTGACTATAAACTTCTTTCAAAGATTTTAGCAAACAGATTATCAATAATTATGAATGAGTTGATTCATCCAGACCAAACCTACTGTGTCCCCAAAAGGTCAATTTTTGATAATATTTCCCTTATTAGGGATATTTTTGATGTCTCTAAGTTATCAAATAGTGACATTGGACTGATTTCACTCGACCAAGAGAAAGCTTTCGACAGAGTTGAACACACATACTTATGGGAAACGTTAAAAGCTTTTGGTTTTAGTAAAAGTTTTATAGATAAAATTAAAGTTTTGTACAGTGATGTTGAGAGCATACTCAAAATGAACGGTGGCTTATGCACTCCTTTTAAAGTGTTTAGGGGAGTGAGGCAGGGATGCCCGCTATCTGGAATGCTATATTCGCTAGCAATAGAACCTCTGTTACAACAATTGAGAAAAAATGTACAAGGTTTTAAGTTACCTAATTTTGTAAAAAGTATAAGAGTCTCTGCATATGCTGATGATGTTTTAGTGTTTGTTAGTCAACAGAGGGATGTACAGGTTTTAATGAGTGTACTTGATGATTTTAAAAAACTGTCCTCTGCTAAAACTAATTGGGAGAAAAGTGAAGCAATACTAATAGGGGATTGGAAAAATGGTTCTTTTTCCCTTCCTCCTGGTTTAGTATGGAAGAGAGGAGGCTTTAAATATTTGGGGTTTTTTTTAGGAGATGAAGCAACTGTGCAAAAAAATTGGGAAGGAACTCTTGAAAAAGTTAAAGGTCGACTTGAAAAATGGAAGTGGTTAATCCCAAATATGTCATATAGAGGTCGAACTTTAGTTATAAATAATTTAGTAGCTTCCTCTTTATGGCATAAATTAACCTGCATTGATCCTCCTTTGCGTCTCTTAGCAGAGACTCAAGCGATTTTAGTAGATTTTTTCTGGGGCAAGTTACATTGGGTTCCTCAGAGTGTATTGTTTTTACCTAAAGAAGAAGGAGGACAAGGATTGGTACACCTTCAAAGTAGAGCAGCAGCTTTTCGTTTACAGTTTTTGCAAAGACTTCTTGATGGTTCAATAATTTCAAGCTGGAAAGTAGTTGCGTGTAAAATACTACAAAATCTTGGAAATTTGAAAATGGACAGAAATCTTTTCTTTATGGACTTGTCAAAACTGAACCTCAATGGAATGCCTATTTTTTATCGGAATGTTTTTAAAGTGTGGAACATGTTCAAAGTGCAAAGAGAAAGACATTTTGAATCTCTTCACTGGATCCTTGAAGAACCGTTAATATATGGAGCACGCTTTGATTTAACACACAATGACTGTACATTTCCTGGACTCACGGAAACACTTGTGGCTTCCAAAATATGTACAATGGGGAGTCTCGTTAACTTGACAGGACCAGACTTTGGGAACATGGAAGAAGTTGCTTTGAGTCTAAAAATTAAGTCTAGACGATTTGTTTTTCATTTATTAGAAAAATGGAAACAAAGACTCACTTCTGATGAACTGAAACTTTTATCAGACTATAGTGAAAAAAAAAATGTTCCTAATGATAAAGATGTATTATCTGAGTTTTTAATTTTTCCTGTGTTAGATGATGTTTCAGGAATGTTTTTAAGCTCTGGTAAATCCCTAGTTTTAAACTTTTTTTCAAGTACTGGTAAATCTTTTTATAAAGCTTGTGTTCTTGTTTTTAATAAAAAAGTGCTTGATAAGAGGGTTGATACACCATGGCGTAATGTTTTAAAACTACGTGTTGATGATAAGCCAGAATGGAGATCATTGTATAAGCCACCTTTAAGTAAAAGAGTTGGGGACATACAATGGAGACTTTTACATGGTGCAATAGCAGTTAATGCTTTTATTTCAGTTTTAAATCCTGATGTCACTACAGAATGCCCTTTTTGCTTAAAAAGAGAAACTGTTTTTCATGCCTATATGGATTGTTTTAGACTGAAAAGGTTGTTTAGTTTATTATATGATTTATTTTATAGTTTCAATGAATCTTTTTCTATAGACGTATTTATTGTTGGTTTTAAATATGTTAGAAGAAATAGGTTTATTTGTCAGTGTTTAAATTTTCTTATAGGTCAAGCAAAGTTGGCAATCTATATGAGTAGAAAAAACAAGATAGAAATGGGTGCAGATCAAGATATTAATATTCTGTTTTTAGCCACGGTTAAATCCAGAATACTCATTGATTTTCGTTTTTATAGTTCCATGGATGATGTTATTACATTTGAAATGAAATGGTGTAAGAATGAAGCTCTGTGCTCTGTTATTGATGGAAAAATATTTTTTTCTCTTCTACTAATGTAGAAAAAGATTGGTAAATGTTGATTGTTTGAAAACTTGTAATAAAGTCGTCTTTCAAAATTCTCTCTCTCTCTCTCTCTCTCTCTCTCTCTCTCTCTCTCTCTCTCTCTCTCTCTCTCTCTCTCTCTCTCTCTCTCTCTCTCTCTCTCTCTCTCTCTCTCTCTCTCTCTCTCTCTCTCTCTCTCTCTCTCTCTCTCTCTCTCTCTCTCTCTCTCTCTCTCTCTCTCTCACCTTTAAATTCTCCCCAAATACATTTGGAGCAGAACTCTCCCTTCTCCCACTATGTCATTACTGACTCAATCTCAACTCTTTCGATTTTATACTTTCTCACTACATCTCTCCATTCCATCCAATTGTGTGAGCAATTCTTTCTCCAGCTACCCTCTACTTACTCTTTCAGTTTAACATTTGCCCCACTTAATTCTCCATCCATCCTTCTGTCTATTCCTTTACACACATCTTCCTCTCTCTATCAGAGCAACAGTTCTCACAGCTGCTGCTCTCTGCCTCATGACTCCATTTCCACAAAATGCCTCCTCTGCTCCCACTCCTCAACTCTAACCCACACACTTTATCTCTCCCTCTTTCTCTCTCTCTCTATCTCTGATGTGTACACCGACTGGCATCAGAGTCACTGCCAGGTCACGAGAGAAAGGTAGAGAAAGCGAGAGATAGGATAAGAGAGAGAGAGAGGCTGAGAGAGGGAGAGATATACTTCCAATTCATAGAGACAGGCTGCGTTTCCGTGGTAACGTGGTTTCCATCGTAACGGTCTTGCTAAAGATTCTATTAGTGTGAACAAAAAAGTCCACTCGTCGCAATGATGCACTTGTACGCATACAGCTCACAGGCACACACAAACACACACACTCTCACCCACACACACAACAGAGACACACACCCACAGCCTAACACACACACACACACCGTCTAACCAACATACACAACAGAGACGCACACACACACACCGTCTAACCCACATACACACACACATCTCACGAACCTGAGGTCAATTCCAGTGCCACCCTCATTCCTATGAGATGTGCGGCATCTAAAAGGACATCATCACGTCCACAGGTGGAGGTATGGAAAAAAACTAGAACGAAAGCGCTGTGAATGAAGTGAGAGAGGCAGATGATAATAGATAGAGAGAGAAATTGGGACGTGGGAGGGAGGTATGTTGTGAAATTGTTAGATATTACTTGTTAGATATTGCACTGTCGGAGACAGAAGCACAAGCATTTCGCTACACCTGCAATACAGTTTTTCTCAAATGCTAAAACACAAAAGCCAATCCCCTAAACCAAATGACCAGTTGTCTAAACACATTTACTAAATCTAGCCATCATTTTCCAATATCATAAACACATTTCACATGAAGACACAATTCACAAAACACAATCCTCCATTCTCATAAATCTTAACACATTTTTCCTTGCTAAAACACAAGTTGCAAAAGAACTCTGCTCATATTCTCAAATGAAAGCTCATGTGATGCAAAATGCTTGCCACAGTCAGCAATATTTGAACACATTGAACACACCTGGCGTCATTCATTACACACAACGACTCGAAATTGAAGACACTTGTTGCTAATGCTGTGACCACATGTATAAAAGCAAGTTCAGAGTGCACAGTTTGCTGAAGATTCCAAACAAACACAATGGATGAAGGCAGTCAGGGGAAGAGGAATTCGAGTCAGAGGAGGGAGAAGAGCTGGCCATGGAAGAAGAGGAGGAGGCCAACAAGGGAGAGGAGGAGGCCAACAAGGGAGAGGAGGAGGCCAACAAGGGAGAGGAGGAGGCCAACAAGGGAGGGGAGGAGGCCAACAAGGGAGGGGAGGAGGCCAACAAGGGAGAGGAGATGGTCCAGGAGGGAGAGCAAGACAACCTCGCACCATCATTTCGGACGAGATGCGAGCAACAGTCATTGACCATGTCATTGTCCATGGCATGACAATGGCTGAAGCAGGACTAAGAGTCCGTCCAAACCTGAGTAGGTTCACCGTGGCCACCATTATCAGGGCATTCAGACAACACAACAGGTATTGTACTCTATTGCTTTCTTTGTCACAGTACAATTTTACAAGCCTGTGAAAGTAGTCTATTGGTTGCCGATAATGTCAACTTTGAGAGCATTGATGATGTCAGCTTGGCCACAATAGACCGAGTTCTCCAGCGCCAAAAGATGCGGATGAAACAGGTCTATAGGGTTCCCTTTGAGCGCAACTCTGCGCGACACAAAGACCTACGTTACGAGTATGTGCAAGTAAGTATACATCCATGTTCACAGTACAGTTAGTGGACATACTGTGTTGCTCAGTGGCCTACATTACTTCTGGACAATACTGTGCTACCTGATTGACTGTTGTTCTGAACACCTGTGCACTTTCACATTTTAACAGAGGATATTACATTTGGACGCGATGGCCAGACCTCATGAGTACCTCTTCCTGGATGAGGCTGGCTTCAACCTGCAGAAACGAAGGCAAAGAGGCCGTAACATCATTGGCCAAAGAGCCATCACTGAGGTTCCTGGCCAACGGGGGGGTAATATTACTCTTTGTGCGGCCATGGGTTTGGAGGGGCTTGTCCACCGGCGTGCTGTCCTTGGGTCTTACAACACCCAACGTCTCCTCACCTTCCTAGAGGAGCTAAAAGACATCCTCCTGGACCGCCAACAACACCATCCTGGGCCCGCACATCACATTTATGTGATCATTTGGGACAATGTAAGCTTCCACAGAACAAACCAAATCAGAGAGTGGTTCACCACCAACAGTAACCACTTTTTAAACGTCTGTCTGCCACCCTACTCCCCTTTCCTGAACCCTATAGAGCAGTTCTTCTCATCGTGGAGATGGAAGGTTTATGACAGACAACCATACACTAGAGAACCTCCTGAGGGCAATGGAGCTGGCCTGTGTTGACATCCCAGTGGAGGCCTTCCAAGGATGGATTCGCCATTCCAGGGCGTTTTTCCCGCGGTGCCTGGCAAGAGACAATATAGCCTGCGATGTGGATGAGGTGATGTGGCCCGATGCAGCTCAGCGACATGATGCCGCACAGTGATTGTGGTGTGTGTGTGGTGTGAATAAAGTAAATAAAAAAAACTTCACACCCTGATCATGTTTTCAAGAGTACTGTTGTGTGCAATAGATTCTGTTTTTGCATTGAGTTGTTACAGTAGTGTACATGCAGAATTTACTATAGATTTATACTCTTCATATGAAACTCACAAATCTAAATGCCTAATCCTCTGCAGAGATCTAAGAAGATCCATTACTGCAAAGTTTCTAAAAATATGCATTGGCAGTTATGAAACAAAGAACCTTCTCACAAATTGAGCATTGTGTTTTCAATTGTTTTGCTGTAGTGTGTAATGATGTGTATAGTGTTTACATTTTTGAAAGCTTCGAGCTGCTCTTTTGGTGTGAAAGTTTGAGTTTTGAAGTGAGAAGGTGTGGTTGTGTTTATGTAGCTTTAGAAAAGGGTGTTGTGTTTAGACATTGGGGAACATGGAGGAAACGTTTGTGAAATGTGTTTTAGCATTTGAGAAAAACTGTAACATCTAAACACATGTATGTGACCAATAACATTTGGTTTGATTTGATTTGTTCTGTGTCATGTCTTTCTTCTTTTTGTTCTTGATTTGGTACACAGCGTTCTGTTTCTTGATTTGGTACACAGCGTTCTGTTTCTTGATTTGGTACACAGCGTTCTGTTTCTTGATTTGGTACACAGCGTTCTGTTTCTTGATTTGGTACACAGCGTTCTGTTTCTTGATTTGGTACACAGCGTTCTGTTTCTTGATTTGGTACACAGCGTTCTGTCTCTTGATTTGGTACACAGCGTTCTGTTTCTTGATTTGGTACACATCGTTCTGTTTCTTGAGGTACATTTACATTCTGTATTTTTTTAAGTGCCCCATAGCGCCTAAGCGCCTCATGCCAATAAAGTCTACTAAGCCTGTTTGACTGACTTTAGAATTGCAAATGCAAATCTCTCCGTGCCAATGAGGCACTATTTAAACCCTCAAACAATTCAGACAACATGAGAAGACCAATACAATGCATCTGTGGTGTGTGTGTGTGTGTGTGTGTGTGTGTGTGTGTGTGTGTGTGTGTGTGTGTGTGTGTGTGTGTGTGTGTGTGTGTGTGTGTGTGTGTGTGTGTGTGTGTGTGTGTGTGTGTGTGTGTGTGTGTGTGTGTGTGTGTGTGTGTGAATATATGCAATATGTATACGCCTGACTATAAGGGTTATCATTGTTGAGTATTTATGTCTTTGTGATATGTTTGATTTGACATGTCTGAGACAGTCAGTCTGTGTGTACATACATCTGTCTGTATATATATTGGTGTTTGTGTATATGTGTGTGAGCGTTGGGCGGGGCAGGGTGCTCTGTATGGAGACAGTTGTGTGTTCTGGTTATTTGCAGATGGAAGGAGTGAGGAAGGTAGTGTTTGCTCTAATTGAGGAGAACAGGGGAGGGGCACCATTTAGATTCATCACAGAAGCTCGCTTTGTCTCAACTCAGAGAACAGGAGAGAAGAGGGGGGAGAGAACGGAGAGATCTTTCTGTGTGGGTGAGCTTTCACTGTTTCAGAAACCTCACAACGAAACTATGGCAACTAATTGTGTTTGGTCAGTCTACTGGGGTGTGGGCCGGAGTCAAAGCTTTTGTCCCACCTGGTGTATGGGTGTTTTTTAGTCACTAACATGGGTCACTTGAGATGGAAATAGCCTCTGACACCTGAATAGATTGAATTTTCACCTGGAATCGGTGTGGTTTGTTTGTTTATGTTTGTGTGTGTGCGTGTGTGTGTGTGTGTGTGTGTGTGTGTGTGTGTGTGTGTGTGTGTGTGTGTGTGTGTGTGTGTGTGTGTGTGTGCACAAGTGTGAGGGAAAATGTGTTATATGGTTGGTGTTTCAGAGCATTACTGTGTATGTGCGCTTTCGTTTATTAGTGTGTGCACATGTGTGTCTCGCAGTGTGAAGCTTTTCCAGGGTCCAGCTTGGCACGGCGCTGCTGGGTAATTGACTGAGCCCATCTTGTGGTCTTCACTCATGCCTTCTGTCTTTCACACCCCTTCCTCCGTCTTCCTCCATTGACAGAGAGCCTGTGATCTTTGTTCGACACAGGAGGCTGAAGGGGGAGGCAGGACGGAGCAAGGGCAAACAAGAGGAGAAGAGGAAAGGAGCAAAAGGAGGGAGGGTAGACGGGAAAGAGAAGTGCAAGGAGGGAGGGTGTGTAAGCAAAAAAGGGAGGGATAAAAATGAACCACCTGCGAAACTGAATGGGTGATAAAGTGTTGGTAGTACAGAGAAAGAGGATGAAAAGAGAGCGTAGTGAGGGAGAAGACAGAGGAGAGAGGAGAGCGAAGGAGAACCAGGGCTGGTCAGAGGGTGGACATGGAGCAACATGGCCCTGATCCCCTCATGGCAAGGGCAGCGAGCCCCTGATAACACTGGGGCTCTGTGTGCTCCAGAATCACTGAGTTATTCCACAGCCTATGAATAGATAGTGCCCATTGCCCGGCCTGCCCGGCCACTTCAGACAGGGCAGAGGATTTTTGGAGATAAGGGTAATAAGGGTCCCAGCATTAGGCCGGCGCTCTGTCCAGAGGGTGGGGTGTGAGGATGGGGGGATGAGGGAGGCTAGGCCAACACCTAGGCATCTGGAGGACATCGGTCTGCCCCCGTGAGCTGCCAGGGTCCAGGCCGAGGCACTGCCATTACCATCCATAATGACATAGAGAGAGAGGAGATGGAGACAATGAAAGGAGATGTGGGAGCGATGGGAATTATGGGGTGGAGGATAGGACGATATGAGAGAGAGAGAGAGAGAGAGAGAGAGAGAGAGAGAGAGAGAGAGAGAGATGAAAATGGTAGTGAAAAGTTGCAGTTGAGTATAAAAATTGGTCTACATTCCAAATGGGCAGAGAGAGTCAGACGGGAAAATAGGACATGTATATTTAGGGCTCTCTCTCTTTCTCTCTCTCTCCCTAGCTCACACTCTCTCTCTCTCAAAAGGGGAACACACACACTGAACTGTCACTTTACTAAACCAGGACAAAAAGAAGGGGGTACTAGGAGACAGGAGGAAGAAAAAGAGGGTGAGGAACAATGCCAAAAAGAAGGAGAGCAGACAAAAACGAGATGAAAAGATAGGCTAAATGGAGTGTTCCAGTGGGGTCCTTCCCTCCGCACAACGTCATGAACCAGAACCACAGCAACAGCACCTAATCACTCAGAGCCATGCTGCCAACAGAGAGCCAGCCGGACAGAGAGCCAGCCGGACAGAGAGCCAGCCGGACAGAGAGCCAGCCGGACAGAGAGCCAGCCGGACAGAGAGCCAGCCGAACAGAGAGCCAGCCGGACAGAGAGCCAGCCGAACAGAGAGCCAGCCGGACAGAGAGCCAGCCGGACAGAGAGCCAGCCGGACAGAGAGCCAGCCGGACAGAGAGCCAGCCGGACAGAGAAGCACTTTATTTTAATTCCCTTATCGTTTACAAATGCTTCTAATTGCGGCAGTGTTTTAGGGAGACCTGGCTCTGTGGTGCAGAACAGCACATTACTCTAATAGAATACAGAGCCTGGTTGATTAGTACAACGAAGGGTGCTATTGTAAGCCATAATTTATAATATAAATGCATGCAGAAAGACCAACTCAACAGGATTTAAATGAAAGACCAACTCAACAGGATTTAAATGAAAGACCAACTCAACAGGATTTAAATGAAAGCCCCCGGTAAAGAAAGGGGAGGGGAGTGTTCCTCACGGGGAAACATGGTGCCCTTGTGTTCACATCATTGTCCTAAAATGACAACGGGTAATAGTGCCCTAGGGAAGCAAGTGCCACTCCTTATGCCCATCCCTCACAGGAAGAAGGACATTGGCTTCCAAAAACAACGCCTGGGCATAATTGGTGACAGTGAATTCACTGTTGTACTATGATTAAATGCGTCAACTAGCTTGCTCCACTCATCCCCCCACAACAATTAGGCCTGGACACATATCAGCGCCATCATTTAGCCCATTTCCTCTAAACAACACACACACAAAGACACACATAAACGCATGCATGCATGCATGCACACACACAAACAAAAACACACACACAGACAAACACACACAGTAAGCACCGTAACGTAAACACTGGAAATAAAAATACCCGAAATGCAGCCAGGCAGGAACAGGAAATAATGGTCACCTCGGTCACACCTTGACAGGCTAAATAAATAAGGTTTGTTTTGTTCCTCATGGTAGACCTTACGTTAGCAATTCACAAGGCTCTCACTGTTACAAAACAACAGAGAGAGAGGGAGGGAGGGAGGGAGGGAGCTATTTCTAATCAAATTAAAGTTTATTGGTCACGGATACAGGTGTACCCACCCTCTGCACGCTATGGTTATGACGCAGAGGAGCACTTTCAGTCACAGACTGATCCCACCACGGTGTGCCAGAGAGCGCTACAGGAGGTCCTTCCTGCCGGTGGCTATGAGACTATATAATGCCTCACCGGGGTGCCGTGCCGTCGGCAACATAGATCTGGAACTGTTGGGGTGCTAGGACATAGTTTAACAATTATGCATCCATCCGTGAGTAACTCTGGTCCGTCAGCACTCATCCACTCAGGACCTATTTATTCATACAGGTCTGTATATACATACTCATGTACAGTTGTTATATTATATCACATGCAATATTGTAAGTAATTATTGGACGTAGGCATTCACTCAGGAATGCATATTAGTATCCTGCCAGTTGCACCTTTTCTCATTGCTTTTAGTATATCGAATGTGCAATAAGTGCAGTTGTCTGTAATTAAACCCTGCGCACTAAGGACTGTATTTTAAGGGAATTACTATTATTACCCCAAATGATATCATACACACATTTAGCTATTAAAGTATCTCTTCCTGTCATTTACCTGTACAGTTTGTGTAAACATGCAAGTATTCACTTATCTGTAAATATAACTGTATACCTAACTGTACAGCTAATTTAACCATGCAAAATTTTCACTTACCTGTTCATTTACCCAGTCTGTCTATTAAGTAAACTATTATTACCCTCGCTCATATCATACGCATTTTTAGCTACTGAAGTATTTCTCTGCCATCAACCTGTATAGTATAGTTAACCATCCAACATCCACCAATGTATAGTATACATATTCAGCCAACCACTCATACTATGCAATGTCCTTTTATAGCTTTTTTTGCACTCCAGATATCTTGTATTTCTATACTTTTTCATACTGCCACTCTATGTATCATGTACCGTGTATCTGTCTTTTGTGTACTTTCGTTGTGGCATTTTGCACCTGCCCTGTGTTTTTGTTGTAGCTGCTTGACAATGAAATTTCCCCCCCAGGGGATCAATAAAGTACCTATCTATCTATCTATCTATCTATCTAAACAGTACAGTGAAATGCTTACTTGATAACTCTCCTCAAAAATACAATATCAATATTTAAGAATCAAACGCCCAATACAAAGTCCAAAATAACAAGTAGTAATAAAAAGTAGAAGGAAAAAAAGCAATCAAAGTAGCTATAAGATGTAAGTACACAATTTAATGTGTACTTGTCTCAATGGCCTGGTGGTAGAAGCTGTCTCAAGGGCCTGGAGGTAGAAGCTGTCTCAATGGCCTGGTGGTAGAAGCTGTCTCAATGGCCTGGTGGTAGAAGCTGTCTCAATGGCCTGGTGGTATAAGCTGTCTCAATGGCCTGGTGGTAGAAGCTGTCTCAATGGCCTGGTGGTAGAAGCTGTCTCAATGGCCTGGTGGTAGAAGCTGTCTCAATGGCCTGGAGGTAGAAGCTGTCTCAATGGCCTGGTGGTAGAAGCTGTCTCAATGGCCTGGTGGTAGAAGCTGTCTCAATGGCCTGGTGGTAGAAGCTGTCTCAATGGCCTGGAGGTAGAAGCTGTCTCAATGGCCTGGTGGTAGAAGCTGTCTCAATGGCCTGGTGGTAGAAGCTGTCTCAATGGCCTGGTGGTAGAAGTTGTCTCAATGGCCTGGTGGTAGAAGCTGTCTCAATGGCCTGGTGGTAGAAGCTGTCTCAATGGCCTGGAGGTAGAAGCTGTCTCAATGGCCTGGTGGTAGAAGCTGTCTCAATGGCCTGGTGGTAGAAGCTGTCTCAATGGCCTGGAGGTAGAAGCTGTCTCAATGGCCTGGAGGTAGAAGCTGTCTCAATGGCCTGGTGGTAGAAGCTGTCTCAATGGCCTGGTGGTAGAAGCTGTCTCAATGGCCTGGTGGTAGAAGCTGTCTCAATGGCCTGGTGGTAGAAGCTGTCTCAATGGCCTGGTGGTAGAAGCTGTCTCAATGGCCTGGTGGTAGAAGCTGTCTCAATGGCCTGGTGGTAGAAGCTGTCTCAATGGCCTGGTGGTAGAAGCTGTCTCAATGGCCTGGAGGTAGAAGCTGTCTCAATGGCCTGGTGGTAGAAGCTGTCTCAATGGCCTGGTGGTAGAAGCTGTCTCAATGGCCTGGTGGTAGAAGCTGTCTCAATGGCCTGGTGGTAGAAGCTGTCTCAATGGCCTGGTGGTAGACGCTGTCTCAATGGCCTGGTGGTAGAAGCTGTCTCAATGGCCTGGTGGTAGAAGCTGTCTCAATGGCCTGGTGGTAGAAGCTGTCTCAATGGCCTGGTGGTAGAAGCTGTCTCAATGGCCTGGTGGTAGAAGTTGTCTCAATGGCCTGGTGGTAGAAGCTGTCTCAATGGCCTGGTGGTAGAAGCTGTCTCAATGGCCTGGAGGTAGAAGCTGTCTCAATGGCCTGGTGGTAGAAGCTGTCTCAATGGCCTGGTGGTAGAAGCTGTCTCAATGGCCTGGAGGTAGAAGCTGTCTCAATGGCCTGGAGGTAGAAGCTGTCTCAATGGCCTGGTGGTAGAAGCTGTCTCAATGGCCTGGTGGTAGAAGCTGTCTCAATGGCCTGGTGGTAGAAGCTGTCTCAATGGCCTGGTGGTAGAAGCTGTCTCAATGGCCTGGTGGTAGAAGCTGTCTCAATGGCCTGGTGGTAGAAGCTGTCTCAATGGCCTGGTGGTAGAAGCTGTCTCAATGGCCTGGTGGTAGAAGCTGTCTCAAGGGAAAATGTGCATCGCATCAGCGGTTCATTAATGTTCTTATTTACCATTGTCTATACAACAATACAGTCTTGCATGTCTTCTGTTTGATTGTGCTGATAAAAAATGTGTAGAGACCGTGATTCATATTGGATTAGATTCCTCTGGAGTCATTGGGTTACTTTTCCTGTTTGCATTTATTGCTGACGTTCTGATATTTAAATCCCAGCAGCACCGTAGGTGAGGATGAGATCTCTTCCATATTGAAGACTGGGCTGGCTGGCTGGTGTAGCGCAGATGAACTGCTGTTCATACAGTGGGATGCCCTGAGGTGATAACCTACATAACACGTTATTTGTCAGGCTATCAAGTTTACCGTGAAGATGTGTCAAGTAGCACAGCTAGAAATATCTTCACAAGACTTGATATCATTTTTGCTAAGCTTTTGATCTAAACAATATTTTATCCATTGTGCTAGTTTGAGAGGCTAATGATGATCACTAAAGAGAGTGTTAGATACTGTAGCAATATACAGTACCAGCAGCTTTAGTCCCTATCTATCACAAATGGCTTCAATCTGCATACTTCCATCTCTCTTTCTATCTCTCCTTCCATCTCTCCTTCCATCTCTCTTTCCATATCTCCTTCCATTTCCTTCCATCTTATTGATTGATACAGATGTGAGTACAGCTTCCCTCTATCCATCTTTCTCTTCTCTCCGCCTCAACCATCTTTTCCCTCGTTCCTGGGTGACACTGTCTGAGACCCACCAGCTGTCGCACCTTCCCTCTGTTTCTCTATAACACCAGCCTTTGGTCCATCCATCTATCCGTCACCCATCACTTGGTTTCAAATTCACAAGAGCACAAAAAATATATATATACAGTGGGGAGAACAAGTATTTGATACACTGCCGATTGTGCAGGTTTTCCTACTTACAAAGCATGTAGAGTCTGTAATTTTTATCATAGGTACACTTCAACTGTGAGAGACGGAATCTAAAACAAAAATCCAGAAAATCACATTGTATGATTTTTAAATAATTAATTTGCATTTTATTTCATGACATAAGTATTTGATCACCTACCAACCAGTAAGAATTCCGGCTCTCACAGACCTGTTAGTTTTTCTTTAAGAAGCCCTCCTGTTCTCCACTCATTACCTGTATTAACTGCACCTGTTTGAACTCGTTACCTGTATAAAAGACACCTGTCCACACACTCAATCAAACAGACTCCAACCTCTCCACAATGGCCAAGACCAGAGAGCTGTGTAAGGACATCAGGGATAAAATTGTAGACCTGCACAAGGCTGGGATGGGCTACAGGACAATAGGCAAGCAGCTTGGTGAGAAGGCAACAACTGTTGGCAAAATTATTTGAAAATGGAAGAAGTTCAAGATGATGGTCAATCTCCCTCGGTCTAGGGCACCATGCAGGATCTGACCTGGTGGGGCATCAATGATCATGAGGAAGGTGAGGGATCAGCCCAGAACTACACGGCAGGACCTGGTCAATGACCTGAAGAGAGCTGGGACCACAGTCTCAAAGAAAACCATTAGTAACACACTACGCCGTCATGGATTAAAATCCTGCAGCGCACGCAAGGTCCCCCTGCTCAAGCCAGCGCATGTCCAGGCCCGTCTGAAGTTTGCCAATGACCATCTGGATGATCCAGAGGAGGAATGGGAGAAGTTCATGTGGTCTGATGAGACAAAAATAGAGCTTTTTGGTCTAAACTCCACTCGCCGTGTTTGTAGGAAGAAGAAGGATGAGTACAACCCCAAGAACACCATCCCAACCATGAAGCATGGAGGTGGAAACATAATTCTTTAAAAGATTTTAAAAAGGAAATCCTCAGCAATCTACACACAATAAATACCCCATGATGACAAAGTGAAAACAGGTTTTTAGAAATGTTTGCAAAAAAACGTATTTACATAAGTATTCAGACCCTTTGCTATGAGACTCGAAATTGAGCTCAGGTGCATCCTGTTTCATCCTTGAGATGTTTCTACAACTTGATTGGAGTCCACCTGTGGTAGATTCAATTGATTGGACATGATTTGGAAAGGCACACACCTGTCTATGTAAGGTCCCACAGTTAACTGCATGTCGGAGCAAAAGCCATGAGGTCGAAATAATTGTCCGTAGAGCTCCAAGAATGGATTGTGTCAAGGCAATCGGGGGAGAAGGGTCTTGGTCAGGGAGGTGACCAAGAAACCAATGGTCACTCTTACAGAGCTATAGAGTTCCTTTGTGGAGATGAGAGAACCATCCAGAAGGACAACCATCTCTGCAGCACTCCACCAATCAGGCCTTTATGATAGAGTGACCAGACGGAAGCCACTCCTCAGTAAAAGGCACATGACAGCCTGCTTGGAGTTTGCCAAAAGGCACCTAAAGACTCTCAGACCATGAGAAACAAGATTCTCTGGTCTGATGAAACCAAGATTGAACACTTTGGCCTGAATGCCAAGTGTCACGTCTGGAGGAAACCTGGCACCATCCCTACAGTTAAGCATCATGCTGTGGGGATGTTTTTCAGTGGTAGGGACTGGGAGACTAGTCAGGATCGAGGCAAAGATGAACGGAGCAAAGTACAGAGAGATCCTTGATGAAAACCTGCTCCAGAGCGCTCAGGACCTCAGACTGGGGCGAAGGTTCACCTTTCAACAGGACCACGACCTTAAGCACACAGTCAAGACAACACAGGAGTGGCTTCGGGACAAGTCTCTGAATGCCCTTGAGTGGCTCAGCCAGAGCCCAGACTTGAACCCGATCAAACATCTCTGGAGAGATCTGAAAATAGCTGTGCACCAACGCTGCCCATCCAACCTGACAGAGCTTTACAAGATCTGCAGAGAAGAATGGGAGAAACTCCCCAAATAAAGGTGTGAAAAGCTTGTAGCGTCATACTCAAGTAGACTCAAGGCTGTAATCACTGCCAAAGGTGCTTCAACAAAGTACTGAGTAAAGGGTCTGAATACTTATGTAAATGTGATATTTCAGTTTTTTACAGTTTTTGCTTTGTCATTATAGGGTATTGTGTGTAGATTGATGAGAGGGAAAAAAACTGTAACGTAACAAAATGTGGAAAAAGTGAAGGGGTCTGAATACTTTCTGAATGTACTGTATATATACTGTATATTTTGAATGCACTGTATATATACTGTATATTTTGAATGCACTGTATATATACTGTATATTCTGAATGCACTGTATATATACTGTATATTCTGAATGCACTGTATATATACTGTATATTTTGAATGCACTGTATATATACTGTATATTTTGAATGCACTGTATATATACTGTATATTCTGAATGCACTGTATATATACTGTATATTCTGAATGCACTGTATATATACTGTATATTTTGAATGCACTGTATATATACTGTATATTTCACAACACCGACACCACACCAAAAATCCACTGTAAATTCTACTCTGTGCACTTTTTCAGCATCATTCCTGTTTTCTATTTCAGACATCAGCTATGAAAATGTCTTATTCCCCCTCGGCTCTCTGTCTCACTTATGATACCACAATATAAGTAAGCAAAAGGTTGCCTTGCCAACTGCATCAGCGGCATTTGGCCTTGTATGAAAGAGAGAGAGAGAGAGAGAGAGAGAGAGAGAGAGAGAGAGAGAGAGAGAGAGAGAGAGAGAGAGAGAGAGAGAGAGAGAGAGAGAGAGAGAGAGAGAGAGAGAGAGAGAGAAAGAAAGAAATATAAACACCTCCATTTACATTGCCCATTCCCCCCTCTCGGTCTGTCCATTCTCCAAAGCTTATTATACTGAACAACAATATAAACGCAACATGTAAAGTGTTTCATTAGCTGAAATAACAGATGCCAGAAATGTTCCATATACACAAAAAGCTTAATTCTCTCAAATTTGTTTACATCCATATTGGAGCATTTCTCCTTTGCCAAGATAATCCATCCACCTGACAGGTGTGGCATATCAAGAAAACATTTGCTGTTTTGTCACACAACACAATGCCAGAGATGTCTAAAGTTCTGAGGGAGCGTGCATTTGGCATGACGACTGAAAAATGTCCACCAGAGCAGTTGCCAGAGAATTGAACTCTAATTTCTCTACCATACACCGCCTCCAACGTTGTTTTAGAGAATTTGGTAGTACGTCCAACCGGCCTCATAACTGCAGACCACGTGTAACCACGCCAGCCCAGAACCACCACATCCGGCTTCTTCACCTGCAGGATCGTCTGAGACCAGCCACCTGGGCAGCTGATGAAACTGAGGAGTATTTCTGTCTGTAATAAAGCCCTTTTGTGGGGAAAAACTAATTTTGATTGGCTGGGCCTGGCTCCCTAGTGCGCCCCGCCCAGTCATGTGAAATCCATAGATAAGGGCCTAATTTATTTATTTCAATTGACTGATTTCCTTATATGAACTGTAACTCAGTAAAATTGTTGCATGTTGCATTTACATTTTTGTTCATTATAGTTCCCCAAGCCTTATACCACATTGTCTCAAGCTCTCTGCTATATCCTTCTCCTTCTCCTTCTCCCTCTCCTTCTCCCTCTCCTTCTCCCTCTCCCTCTCCCTCTCCCTCTCCCTCTCCCTCTCCCTCTCCCTCTCCCTCTCCCTCTCCCTCTCCTTCTCCTTCTCCTTCTCCTTCTCCTTCTCCTTCTCCTTCTCCTTCTCCCACTCTTATTCTACCATATTCTCAACCAATATTGTTTCAGCCCATCAAACAACAGACACAAATCAGTTTGGAGATGGAGACTAGCATGGCCTTGGATGTGGCTCCATTTCTCTCTCCTGGGCCCCGTGTTGGCTTCCGGCCTGAGAAATCCATTTAGCCGCAGCGGCACAAGCCTGTCTTCCTGGCGCATGGAGGACACGTGTACTTAATGAATTGTACCTTCAGTCTGCATGCATACCCCAGCCACCTCTTTATGAGCAATAAAATCCATCATGTTTACATGTATAAGAGGGGCAGGTTGTGTATCATAAAGATGTATATGTGTATAGGAGATGTATGCGTTGCTGTGGCACAAGGGGCGGGGCCAGTGGATGTTGTACGTGTCAATAGAGATGTGTCACAGTGGGTCATGTTTACTGGTGGACCCTGTTGACGCAGGGTCAAACGTGGAAGGGTGAGCAGAGATAATTTTTTATACCCAATGGAACCCGTTGTGCTGTAAGCACGTGACGTCAGTTGGAATGCCCCCGCGGACGGCCTCATTCCAGGCAGGACTTTTTTTGAAATTCCAGGAGTTTCTGGGAGCCAGTTTTGTACAGCTGTATGTGTTCAGGCTGAATAAAAGTTGATTATTCTGCAGAAAGAATAGTCCAGTCCAGCAGCACGGTCCAAATTCGGATTCCAGCCGGCTAAGATAAAGCAGGACCAGATTGCTTCATCCCATTAGACATGGCTAAAGTGAATAGAGTGAAAAGGGGATGAGCCATAGAGGGATCTAGTGGAACTCTGTCATGCCGAGGTAACACTGTGTGTCTGGTGACAGTACAGCTTCCTGTCTCTGTCTCTGTCTCTGTCTCTGTCTCTGTCTCTGTCTCTCTCTCTCTCTCTCGCTCTCTCTCTCTCTCTCTCTCTCTCTCTCTCTCTGCACTTCTTTTCTCCCTCTCTTCATGTTTCCTCCTATCGCAGCACGCTGATCCTGTCTCCAACTTCCCCACTCTGTCCAGTTTTCTTCAAAGGAAACAACCACTCCTGCTCTCTGTCAAACCTCTGCATGTGTTTTCCCATGAATGAACCAGCATTGATCTGATAGTGGTAATGATGAGAGCCCTTTTGTTGCACCAACAAACCAAAGTTGCTTAATTTGTGAAAAGATCATTGTTTAATACAACAATGAAATACAGAGGTTCTTACTTTTATCCTCTCTATTACTCTCTCACATAAACAAACACACTGTACCTTGGCAGCCATGATCATGGAGGAACCACCGCGGACCCCCAGGATGGGGATGTGTGTCTGTGCGGAGATGAAGTCCAGGATCTGGGCTATGGCCTCCTGATCCGTATCGTCCCCGAACACCACGCCCTGCAGCCAGTGCTCTGTCATCAGGTCACAGATGCTCTTGATGATGCTCTTGGGGTCCGTCTCGTTCATGGTGAGCACCTCCACGTTGGGTGCCAGCGGCATGTGCAGAAAGTCGTCCTTCTCCCGGGCACCCGCCAACGCCACCTCGCTAGAGTTGCCCACCAGCACCACAGCGATGCTGAGGCCTTGCACCAGCTTGGGCAGCATTTGGTGGTGGGGGGGCTGGGCCACGGGGATGTAGTGGGCCACGCCCCCACCCTTCTCTCTGCGAGAGTGACAGGCAGGAGGCAGGTGGAGCAGGCACAGCAGGAGGCCCAGGAGGGACAGGGAGAGGGAGGAGAGGGCCGCACGGCGCCGGGGAGGACGTCTCACCTCCTGGGGGGGCAGGGGCGTGGGGGACGCTCGCCTTTCCTGAGGGTGGGAGGGGCTGTGGCAGCTGCAGACAGGCATAATGGAGGAGTGGGAATGTAATACCTGGGGAGGGAGGAGAGGGAGGGAGAGAGAGAGAGAAGAGAGAGAGACAGAGAGAGAGAGAGAGAGAGAGAGAGGAGAGAGAGAGAGAGAGAGAGAGAGAGAGAGAGAGAGAGAGAGAGAGAGAGAGAGGGGTTAATGTGGCCCATACACGTTGATTGACTTAAGTGGATTGACAAGAGCCTATAACATGAATCAGTGTATATCAATAACCATGTTTCCATTCACAGTTTTTATGCGAGTGAAGTCATACCGTGTAAAAAAAAAAAAGACAGTACATCTGTGATGTAAACAGGAAGTTTTGGTACAAATAAATAAATGCAGACAGATAATTTTTTCGTTCAACATGGTTGGATCTTTTTGCGTTGGTAAAATGAATACTGTGGGAAATGATGGTGGAAACGCCTTTATGCTCAAATATTTATATAATAACCATTATATCAAAGTAAACTTTGAGTTACGCGATGGTATGGTGTGTGGTTCTCCCACTATGACTCGGGAAACCATTCTGTTTATTAGGCTACAGATTAAATAAATTATGATGAACTTCACAGGGTGGTGAAAGTACACGGTGATCTTGATGAGCCTTTCCAATAAATATCGAGGGTCATATTCTGGTGACATAATGATTGATGCTTGACTGCCATTTGACAAATTAAAATAATGTTGTTCTTATCCATAATAAACTCATCATGAAGACTAGCCTACCCTACCCGCACTGTATCTGCGAGCTGTTGGCTAGAGTGCACGTGCCAAGACCAGAGTAGGAACATTTGCTAACAGTTTTTGTGACAAAACTATCGGTAGAGTTGAAAATGCCATGGAAACAAGCTGAACTTTAGATTATTATTCGGTACATGAAAGTTTTGTGTGTACTACGTAATCACGCACTGACTTTTTCCGCAACAAGTCAGTTCGGTGGAAAATGCATATTCATATTCAAATCTGTCGCCTATTGGATGGAAACCTAGCTAGGACAGGTTGTATATGACATACAGTACCAGTCAAAAGTTTGGACACACCTATTCATTAAAGGGTTTTTCTTTATGTTTACTATTTTCTACAGAATAATAGTAAAGACATCAAAACTATGAATTATCTTATCTCAACTCGCTGGTCACCATAGCAACACCCACCCGTAGCATGCGCACCAGTAGGTATATTTCACTGGTCACCCCCAAAGCCAACACCTCCTTTGGCCGCCATTCCTTCCAATTCTCTGCTGCCAATGACTGGAACTAACTGCAAAAATCCTTGAAGCTAGAGGTTCCTATCTCCCTCAATAACTTTAAGCATCAGCTGTCAGAGCTGCTTATCGATCACTGCACTTGTATATAGCCCTTCTGTAAATAGCCCACCCTACTACCTCATCCCCATATTTATTATTTTAGCTCATTTTGCACTCCAGTATCTCTTTTTGCATCATTTGCACATCTATCACTCCAGTGTTAATTCTAATCTGTAACCTATTCCAACACTATGGCCTATTTATTGTCCTATCTTCCTAACCTTAGTGCATTTTGCACTACATTTGCACACTCTGTATATAGATTCTCTATTGTGTTATTGACTGTATGTTTGTTTTATTCTCATGTGTAACTCTGTGTTGTTTTTTGTCGAACTGCTTTGCTTTGTCTTGGCCAGGTCGCAGTTGTAAATGAGAACTTCTTCTCAACTGGCCTACCTGGTTAAAAAAAGGTGAAATATATATTTTTTTTAATGAAATAACACATATGGAATCATGTAGTAACCAAACAAATCAAAATACATTTTAGATTTTAGATTCTTCAAAGTAGAAACCCTTTGCCTTCACCTACTCTGCGTCTCACAAAGACATGGCGGTTGGAACCATAACATTTGGACTCATCTGACCAAAGGACAGATTTCCACCGGTCTAATGTCCATTGCTAGTGTGTCTTGGCCCAAGCAAGTCTCTTCTTCTTGTTGGTGTCCTTTAGTAGTGATTTCTTTGCTGCAATTCGACCATGTAGGTGACT